>PVLC010003659.1:31946-62324 GCA_004027655.1 Graphiurus murinus
AAAAAAAAAAAAAAAAAAAAAAAAAAAAAAAAAAAAAAAAAAAAAAAAAAAAAAAAAAAAAAAAAAAAAAAAAAAAAAAAAAAAAATCATAAAAAGTGAGAAGCTTTCTGTATGCCAACTATAAAGCTGCTGAAAAAATATAAAAAAAAATTGCATTTATGATTCCACTTCGAAAAATAAAATACCTAGGAATAAACCTAACCAAGGAGATAAAAGACCTCTCTCCACAAGGGTAATTATAACACAAAAAAGAAATCAAAGAAGACATTAGAAGATGCAAAGATCTTCATACTCTTGGAAAAGCAGAATAAATATCATCATACTGGCTGTTCTTCCAAGAGTGATCTACAGATTCAATGCAGTACCCATTAAATTACCAAGTTCACTCCTTACAAACATATAAAAATCAGTCATTAAATTAACTTGGAACAACAAAAAGCCAAGAATGTCCAAAGTAGTTCTCAGCGACAAGAACCATGCAGGAGGTCTCACAATATCTGACTTCAAATTATACTACAAAGCCATAGTAATAAAATAGCATGGTATTGGCACAAAAACAGACACATAGACCAATGGAGCAGAATAGAAGACTCAGAAACAAATCCACACACTTACAGCCAATTGATTTTTGACAAAGGGCCAGAATATATACTGGAAAAAAGATAGCCTCTTCAACAAATGGTGTTGGCAATACTGGTTAATCATATGTAGAAAAATGGAAATAAATCATACTTTCTCACCCTGCACAAAAGTCAATTCAAGATGGATTAAAGACCTAAAAATCAGGCCAGAAACCTTGCAGCTACTTGAAGAGGGCATAGGGCCAACACTTCAACACATAGGCACAGGTAAAAACTTTCTTAACAAGACCCCAAAAGTACAAGCATCTCAAAGGAAGATAAATACATGGGGTTGCATTAAACTGAAGAGCTCCTGTGCAGCAAAGGAAACTATTAAGGACCTCAACAGAGAGCCCACAGAATGGTAGAACATTTTTACCAACTACTCCTCTGATAGAGGACTGATATCCAGAGTAAACAGAGAACTCAAGAAACTTACCATTAAGAAAATGAATAACCCAATCAAAAAATGGGCAAGTGAACTAAATAGATGGTTAACAAAGGAAGAAATACAAATGGCTAATAAATATATGAGGAAATGTTCAACATCATTAGCAATCAGAGAGATGAAAATCAAAACTACCCTGAGATTTCACCTAACCTCGATTAGAATGGCAATTATTAAAAACACAAACAAGAACAAATGTTGGTGAGAGTGTAGAGAAATGAGAACCCTAATGCATTGTTGGTGAGATTGTAGATTAGTGCAATTAGTGTTTGGAAAACAGAATGAATGATATATGATCCAGAAATACCACTTCTGGGTATCTATCCAAAAGAATAGAATCCAAACTTCCAGACTAATGCATATCTATCTATGTTTAATAGCTGCACAGTTCACAATTGCCAAATTATGGAGTCAACCAATATGTCCATCAACAGATGAATGGATTAAAAAACTGTTGGATATTTATACAATTGAAATTTACTCAGCCATAAAGAAGAACAAAATAATGTCATTTGCAGGGAGCTGGAGGGACCTGGAAAACTTATTGAAATTAGTCAGGCACAAAAGGTAAAACAAAATTGAATGCTCTCCCTAATTTTTGGAATATAGAGAGAAATTCAGTCATAGGAGGAACTCTAGATGAAAAAGGAAAACCCTAGATGAGAAAAGGTGGCTATCCATCTGAATGTGATGGGAGGGGGGAGGGGAAACACCCTAATGCATAGGATGTACTTTCACAAATATATCAAAGTCAACCACTAAACTGAACATAAAAATGGTGAAGGGGGGGAGGGAATGGATTGGGAATCAGGGAAGGGTTAAAAGAGTCCTATATGCATGTATGTCTCTACCAGTTTGTACCTCACAACAATATATGATACAATGCACCAATAAAAATTTTAAAAAATATATCTTCCATGTTTCCTGCTAAAACTTCCTAGAGGTTGATAAATGCTTACTTCCAAGAAAATTATGATTTCAGATCCTACAGTGTAACCTTGCACTGTAATTTTGGACTCGATTTTTCAGTATTCTATGGCTAACTAAAGGACCATGAATTCCAGAGGATGTGTACATTCTTGATGGCTTTTCTCAGAGGAAATCTTGAAGATTATTGGCAGTTACTATGCCAATGACTTTATAACCCCAAAATAAGTGGTGTCCATCACTTGAAACTCAAGTTTTACAGCTAATCTTGCTACTGGGTCTTTCATTTCTTTGGGCTTTAAGATATGTTTTCATTTTACCTCAATTTTTTTTGAAATTTTCTCATGTGTATTCTTATGTTGTTTTTAATACTTAGAAATAGCATACTGATATATTCAATTGGATTATAGATATCACACTGACTCTATTGTACTATTTTATATAACTTCTAATACCATCTACCTTCACCTCCAGTTCTTAGAAGTGGGAGTGCCATGTTCTATATTATCCAGTTAATGACATTTTACCAGCATATTTATTTTCCTGTCTCCCCCAGAAATGCAAGAACTGGATGGAAATTAAGAGTAAAGACAGAAACATTTCAATACTGTTGTAAAATTATTCAATTCATTATCTTTCCTCTACTATTCTAAAAGTGAAATTAAGTTCTTAATGTCTGCATTAGTATGTGAATCACATTTAATTTTTCTTAAGATTCATAATCTGTTTATAGACGCAATCTGTTTAAGATATTTCTAAACAGAATTAAGAGTTTACCATATTCATGGTCAAATTCAAAATATAATAATTTGAAGAAACTCCCTATAAGAAATTTTTTAAATACTAAACTTTCCAGGTGTGGTGGTGCATACTTGTAATCTCAGTACTTGGGAGGTTGAGACAGGAAGAATGCAGGTTCAAGGCCAGCCTCAGCTACTTAGTGAGGGCCTCTGCAACTTAATGAGACTGTCTCAAAATAATGAATAAAAATAAGGCTGGGGTATAACTTTGAGGTAGAATGCCCTGGGTTCAATCCCCAGTACTTCAAATAGTAGTAATAATAATAATAGTAATAATAATAATAATAATAATAATAATAATAATAATAATTAAAATAAAATCCTAAATCAGTGAACTAACCTCCTTTAGAAAAATAATACCCTACAAACCCTTCCAGTTTTAAGGACATTAACGTATTTTTTCAAAGGTTAGCAGTGGCTAATGTAAAAAGACTCCTGAAGTATATAGATAAAGATGTGGCTAGAAAAGTCAACAGAAAAAAAATCACAAACACACACACAGATGCATAAAACCTGAAAAACAGACGAAGGATTGATTCACATCTTTTTGTTAATAATTGATGAATTATTTTGCAGAGCAAATAATTTCTTCTTGCAACATAAAGTATAGGCATTTTGTTTGTGTTTAGCAGATTCTGAGCTAGGAAAGTTTTTGTGTACAATATTCAGGCATGGAACATACTTTTGAATTCTGGTATATAATTAAAAATGCATGTCTACTGTTAAATGATATATTACCCACTTCTAAATTAAATGATGGTACTGTATGAGTGCCAAAGGATTTATGCCCTGATTTATAATAAGAAAACAGAAATAATGAGAAAGAAAAGATAAAGGGAGGGAAGAACTGATCATTTTAATTCATTCTGTAAAACCAATGTTTGTTCTGGAAAACTTTGTCAAAAAAAGCCAATGTTTTGTTAAAAAGCTGAAGGCAAATGGTCTACATCTGAAAGCAATAAGTTAAAACTATGATTTCTGTTTTTTACATAGTTACAACTTAAAATAGATTTCAAAATTACTTTAAACTTATAAAACTCCTTAATAAAATATGTTCATTTTGGAACAATTCTATGGCAATTAATGGTTTCAAAAATCTAAATTGAGCCATGGATTTTTATTAGTAGAACTTGCTTATTTACAAAAATGCTACCAAATTTATTTCCATGTTTCAGTTTTATAGATGAGCTAATATATAAAATCCATATGAAATTGCCTAAATTCTGTCAATTCTATACTAAGATATTATAAATTTCATCAGATTTTAAAGAAAACACAACAATTTTATTCATTCAAATAATGTCAGAATTCAGTGTCTTTTTCTGAAGACTTATGTTACATATCTTAGTTCCCTAGTATCTAAAAAATGGTAGCTATAAGTGTAAATTGTATCCCAAATAAGGCAAAAACACTACAAGCATATGTCACAAAGCACATGATGAGTTTAAAAAAAGATAAGTTAAAGACATAATAATTTATCTGATAAAGTTTCACTGGTACAAACCAGATTATGAAATGACTTAGTGAAAATCTTATACTTCATTAATATGAAGTCATGAATTATTTTATATAAAGATATTTTAAAATAGTTTATTCTTTTGGCTTCTGAGTACTGTTTTTTAAAACAATTAAAAAGTTATAGAAATTAAATATGAATTCACTGTTCATGAATATTCATGTGCTCATATTCTATGCTGATAAAATATGCAACTACTTTTAATAACATTTTTCACAACTGAAATGATAAATTTTTATTACTACTTTTGTTGAGGGAGGGGGAAATTGACAAAAATCAGTCCATTTAAACTTGTATGGACTACCATTCCTTTCTTTGGTAATTCATTAGTGAGTTTTACTTCCCATACATAATCTCCAACACACAAAGAAGACATTTTGGAAAGCCCAGAAAAGAAACATTATACACAATTTGGAACTCAATAATACAACTTCAGCAAATGGACCATGAGTATAAACATTTTGAGATGAAAGAAGATATCCCAAGGTGACTAGTCTGTCCTGTTAAATCCATTTCCTCCTGTTCTATAATGCATTAGATTATGTAACATACAATGTAATTTTTATTCTTTTTAGAGAAATTTGGCCTACCAAAAGAAAATTATCATCCAGTTCTTCTGCAAAGAATACAACTGATAAAGATAAATTGGTTTGCTTTCAAATGGAGCCTTAGAAATCTGGTAAACATTTTATTTGAATACATAAGAACTTGTATACCTAATAAGTACTAACACTTTCTTAATTGTCAAGAACATAATTTTGTGTAATATGTAAGCTCTGACCTTGAAAGTCACACAAATCATTTGTAAATGTCCTTTATGTTTATTCATTTAAATACAAACTTACAATTTACCTGTGTAACAAAGTGAAACATTCATTTTTGGTATCTCAGAAAATTAATTGTTCCTGGCAGTAAACAAAGCTGACTTGGCCTTGAAAGTGTTTGTAGAACTAAAGTACTCAGGCAGGACAGCCAACAACTCTTTGGCAAATTGAACTGAGTACTGAAATTTTTATTCTTATGCAAATATGAAAAATAAACAAAATTTGATTTCAATGCCATAAGAGATAGCTTGTTATTTAACTAATGAACGACCCACTTTCCTCTTGCTTTTCAACTACCAAGACCACACATTAATTTCAGAGGATTCTGAACTATACAGATGCTCTAACCTTGATTCCAGATAGAACAAAAATATTTAGTATGAAGGGTAAAATCAATAAGATGGGCCTGGGACTTTTCAGAACCTTGGACAGTACCGCAGAGCCAGAAAGCACAGTATTTCACCCACAGGAGAAGGAAAAAAATGAGAGAACTTCCAATTAAGAATTTCCCAAGATTTTTTATTTATAAAGCTCTGTCATAATAACATATAATATTATGAAAACTGGTCCAGTCACACAATGATTTTGGGGTGGGGTAATAATAATAAAGGTATTTCCACTTACACATGTAAGACTTCTATTATTAAATGTATTAAGGTAAAGAAATTAATACATTTAATATTAAGATATTAAATGTATTTTATCTAATATTTATGTGAAATTTAAATTACATATTGGTATGCTAAAATATTATTAAATACCTTTTATATTTAAACTTATTTAATACAGAAGCACTATAATATATGGTGCATTACTTCTCTAGTTTATGGATAAATGAAGAAATCACTTGTCTAAAATCACATTGCTAGTATGTATAGATGCAGGATTCAAAGTCGGGTATACCAACTGAAGAGCTTATGCTTTTAAACATTTCTCGGTGACATAATAAATAGTAGAGTTTAAATTAAAATCAATATGCTTTTAAAGATTATGTAATAAAGTTCATTTTAATACTCTACTTAAATTTAATTATACCTTATGAAGAAAATTGCTTACTTTCTTCCAGTTAACAAATGTCTCATACTGCTTCATTTACCTCAAGAAGATTTTCATTCTATTATTTGAGATAAAGCACAATTTATTTTGAGTTAAAAGACACATTGTATTAGCTTTGGAAACCAAACACACATTTTCACAAAAACAACTAAAATCTAACTATGTAGTATGGCATCAAAAAAGTACAAAACTGCTTTCATTATTTAATGTTTTAAATCATTGTACTTTGTAGAAAATGTATCTCCTGGTATAAATATATGATGTTCGTTTGATTCCTGACATAAGAGGTTTCAGAGTGTTAGTTTCATGCTCTTCTCCATGAATAACCCATTGTATTTACAAAGTTTTTAAACCTTCCCAATGAAAAACCAGATGGAATATTATTTTGACTGTAATGGTCTTTCTAGACTTATCTTTTTGATGTCCTAGAAATATTTATTTTGTTTACCTACTGAGTCTTGAAAACATGATATAGATCATTGTGTTAGATAGATTTCTGTGACTATAATAAAATGCCTAAACAACTAACTTATTAAGTGAAAAGAGTTATTTTGGCTCACAATTTTGAAGGTTCCAGTTGAAGGTTGATTACCCATGGTGAGAAGAAATGTCATCACAGGATTGTGTAGAAAAATTGTTATTTCCAACTCCACCTAATAGCAATAATCCGGGAATTGAGCTTTTAACACATGGACCTTCTAGGATATTTAACATTCGAGATACATAACAATGTTGAGATAAATTTTTAAAGTTATAACTTCTTTGTGTCCCTATTATCTTACTTTAGGCACATGATTAACATGAATTAAACAATATATAAGTATACAATTAAACATAAAATTATGGAAAACTTCCACTGCAAGTATTTAGATGAGTAATAAAATAAGTTATGGACATCCTCAAATTAACTTCATTAACCGTCCTGGATAACTACTCTCCTCAGTTTCATAATTCTGGCCTTTTTCTTTAAAAAAATTTAAAAAACTAAGTAGCAATTTTATACGTTGAGATTTTAAAACAAAATGAAGCAGATGACCATAGAGATTCTTGGATTAACCTTTTAACCAAGAGTTTACAAATGATCAGTTGGTAAATAACTATTCATTCTAAATTTTTCATTTTATGCACAGGGATATAATTACCTAGATGGTTGGTTACAGCTTCAAATTTTTCTCCATATCATATATTCTTACAGTATCTAATGTTCTAAGAGAGCACTTAAGTAGTATTTAAAGTATATATAAACAAGTGTATGTATATATACATTACAAATACATTTACACATATGCTTATGCATTATATTTGCATATGTATGTACCATATGTGCATATCTGTGTGTGCGTGTGTGTGCATGTGTGTGTGTGTGCATGTGTGTGTGTGTGTGTGCATGCGTGTGTGTGTGTGTGTGCAATATTGTGCAGCAAATGCTGCCTCCTCCATCTTTCCTTCTGGTTATGTTAGGCTCTGATATCTTTTAATCTCTGGAAAGAACAAAAACTGAAAGGGATTATTGAAAAAAAAATCCTAAGAACAATACAAAAAGAGTAGTTGCCACATGCAAAATAATTAGGGCTTGAAATATGAAATAGTGTTTTAGAGCAAATGAGAACAAAATACCAGACTCTATGGTGACAAAAAAAAAAAATAAGTCTGTGGTTGCCATGGACTGTGGACTGGGGCAGAGATAGATCACATAGATATACTATGAAATTCACAGAAGTGATAAAAATGATCTATATCTTGATTGTGGTAGTAACAAAAATCAGAGAATTCCTCTAAATGTATGAAGTGTATTTTATATAAATTATACCCTGACATTACTGATAAAATGAAAAGTATTTTTGTATACCTTGTTAAAAAAAATTCCTATGAAAATAATTTCCCCCAGAAATAATTTTAGCCTGAAAGGCTAAATAATACAAATAATGACAACATAAATTCAAGAAGGGTTTGAATTCAAGATATTAGAAAGGCTCTAGCATGTATACATAAAATTTTTAGATTTATGTAAATAATGATTGAGGTTGAACAAATCCACATTGGTCTCAATCAAGAAAAAAAAAAAAAACATATACTACCTTGTGATACCCGATTATCTCCTGAAATCTCCACATTGGAAGGACAAATTTTACTGAAAAATCCAATTAATTCATTTCTCAGTTCTTTGCTGTCTCTTTGAAAATCATATAATTCAGAGTCTCTAGCAACACACTTTGTCACTTCTCAAAGGGGTTAACCACTACCCCCGTGGTTCTGTGTTATCTAAGAAAGTGATTTAAAAAAAAAAAAAAAAGGATAAATCCAGCTTTCGAAAAAAAGTCCACCACTTTCATGCTGACAATAAACTATGATGTGTATTTTATACAATGTAAATGAAGCATAAAATAGCCAACAGATTTCACTTTCATCACTACCGTATTTCCATTTAACCAACAAACTGAGGCAAAGGCTGTTAGGAGCTGAATTTATCTCAGCTAAGCAACATCATCTATTTTCTAAATGACTAATCAATTAACATATTAGGTTTCTTTGTAAACTGTCTACTTCTCCAGGGATTATTTATTGTTTATTTGAAGGCAATAAGGCATCTACAAAAAGAAAATTTGGACAGGAAAGTAGCCACACACACACACACACACACACACACACACACACACACACACAACACACACACCCCACCCCATCTCCCAATGAGAAATGATGTTTTTCATTTCGAAGTTCTGTGTTTCCTGCTATATAGATTTTATTTATTTGGCCCAATTTAAACTATGTTTAAAAACCCTGATGAATGAGTCATGGTTGGTCAATGTTTCAACACTAAATTAATCTCAAGTACTCAGTAAAACACACAGAAATCTAGGAAGAGTCTATTGATGAGGAGGGGAGTGTGAGCATATGTATCATAGTTTCTGAACACTACTGTACACGGTCCTTATACTGCAGAAAGCCAAGTATGCCATAAGTAAGGCAGAAAAATATCCAGGGAGGAGTAAAATATATTTATTCTGCAAGAAAGTAGGATTAAAAGTATAGTCTGGCTGGGTGTGGTGGCACACTCCTGTAATCCTAGCACTTGGAAGCTGAGACAGAGGATTTCAGGTTCAATGTCAGCCACAGCAACTCAGTGAGACCCTCAACAATATAGTGAGACCCTGTTTAAAGATAAAATAGAACTGGAGATGTAGTTCAGAGGTTGACTGTCCCTGGCCTCAATCTCCAGTATATCCCCCCACCACTACCACACACATACACACATGCACTATAACATACTATTGAGTCTCTCAGACTTTTCAGCATGTGAGGGACAAGGCTCTTCTGCAAGCTTCCTAGCTTACCAATACCTTAGGATTCTGGATAACCCATCCAGTCCAATCTTATATATTCTTCATTTAGCTAGATCAAACACTGGGCTTTTCTGAAAGTTGGCTTGAAAACAAATAGTTTTCTACTGAAAATTGTTGATCACAGCTGTATAATGCATTCAACAGCTCCTCTACATCAATGAGTTTTAGATGAATACATTTTAAGTTTTCCTAAGACAGAGTGGCAAGCAGTTTTATCCTCAGAAAGAGACGAATATTTCCCAGAAGTTAGTAATTGATAAAAGTGCATTCCCAGGAAAGTCTTAATTTGATACAGTTGGCTTCATACACAAGATTATCAATGAGGGCAAAATTGTCAGAGAGAAGCAAAGATGAGTTACTTTAGCATGATCAGTGTCAGAAGAGGGTAAGGATTTTAGGATGTACTACCAATATTATAGAGCAGGGAAGACTATCTGAAATGGTTTATGATAAAGGATTTCTCCCTATTTTACCCACATTTCAATATCACCTCATTTCATATCCTTTTTCATTTCTTTAAAAGAGCAGTGCACATCTGTCTCTTAGTGCAGGGCAAAAACATTTGGCATCCATGTATGGCATTCATCTTGCTAACATACATACAAAGTACTTTGATGACAAAATTAGTTCAGAAAGTAGAATTGCATACAGCAGGAGTCTGAAAACTCCCTTTATTCCTCACTCTGCCTCCTAACTGGGAAAGTGCTACCAGGGGAAGGCATAGGTGAGTCAATGAGGATCTGCACTCACCTGTGCAGATGCACATTCACTGAAAGAAGAAAAGGAGAGGATTTGGGGGAGTAAAAGTGAAAACTGGCACAGAATCCCAAACATGCCAGCATCTCTTTATTAGGTGATTTCCCTAGCAGATTTGGCAGAATAATTCAAAAGGGGGGGCACCCTGAATTTTGCATACAATGTCCAGATAGAGTTAGATACCCTCCAATTCCACTGAAAGCTCTTTTGTGAATGCAAGAGGAATAAATCAAGGAAGATATATTTCACCTTTCAGACAGCCAAGTGATTGCAACAATCAACTCTTTCATCATCTTCCATCACTGAGAAATGTAGTAAACAGTAGCAGAGTAGGAGTCGATAAATGTGCTTAAATAATACCTCAGCTTCTACTTGCTGTACTTTTAATTTGGTAAATAAATGCCTTCCACTGGGCATGCACCCTAGAGTCCAGATAATGACGTGGATTAAGTACTCTGTTAGCTCTGCAGAGCTGAATGTATCTCAGAGGTCTAGCTAACTATAATGGCCCTGAAACATTCAGCCTAAATCTCCCTGCTGTTCAATTTTGAACATTAAAAAGGGGCATCTGGGGGCAACAAAATTTTAAAGTTAAAAAAGTCAACTTTTTAATTGTTTGAAAGTCTGCTAACTGTACATGTAAGAGGTACATGCCTTCAATTTAAGAAACTCAAGTATAAGAATGTTTCTATAAGCCAATGGCAAGGTTATTTTATTGATTATATTAGGCTCTTCTTAAAATAACTCTCTTAGTGCAATACTAGAAAGGAACGTTTAGCAAAGGAAAACTGCTTTCCTCTAAATTGATTTCAAATAAGAAAGCAAAAGGTGGCATAGTGATTATTTTCTAATTCACGAAAGGTACAATTATTCAGAAGAGAAAAACAAACCTTCACAGAAGTCCTTTAATATCTTTAGTTTCCATTTCTCTCTTCTCAGAGTAAAGTTTACTATAGCCAGGATATATTTAAAGTAGTAGATTTGATAACTAGTCTATCAATTCCATTCAAATGAGAGTAAGGAAACTGAGAACTATGTTCTATAAAGAACATTCAAAAGAACTCGGAACTGTGGTGACGTATCATGATACATGCCTATAACCTCAGTACTTGGAGGCTAAGACAGAGGCATCACAGGTTTGAAACCAGCCTCAGCAACTTAGCAAGAACCTGTTTCAAAATAAAAAATAAGAAAGGGGTGAGGGTGTGGCTCAGAGGTAGAATGCCCCTAGGTTCAATCCCAGTACTCCAAACTGAAAACAAAACAAACACAGAATTACTGAGCCTGAAGGAGAAAATAAAGGTGAATTTTATTGACAGACGTAGAAAGAATCATAACCAGATATTACTTTAAAATGTTTGAAGTGCCGTTATGTTTAGAGGCCCTATGTAGTTTCAAACATAGAAGTTACAGGAACAAACATTTTGATTAAAGAGAAAAATTAGCCTGTACCAGGATGATCAAGTGGTTAAAGCATTGGATCTAAAGAAAAATAATGAGCTCTTTAAACACAAAATGGATTGTCTTCGGTGTTGGTGGCATTAAAAAATAAACTGGAAGGTTAAATGTCAGGCTATTAAAAATGACATTCAAAAATTATTTTAGGACTTAAACTAGATGATTTTTTTTCCAACACAAAGAGGGTAAGAAAAAGGGTCATTCTTATTTAACCAAAAAAACAAAACTTCACAAACTCAGACTGCTAATATCTTCCCTCTGAAGGGCAGGGAAGGGGCAGAGCTGATAGAAAAGAAACCAGATGACTTGGAGAATGGTAAATAGGAGAAAGTCAATTGGCTCTGAAAGAAGAAAATCAGAGCCCTTGAGAAACATATTGTCCTTGAGTAAGCCAATTTAACCTTCTAAAGTACATCTTTGTCCACATTTCTATAAACACTTAACTTGTGGGCATGCTATGGAGTTTACCGTAATCCTAAAGTGACATGGTATACTGGGCACAGCAGTGTTTTAACCTGGGGGTCTCAGAGGGTGTATATGTCAGCATTTACCACATTTTGTGGCTGGATAAACAGAAGTACCAAGAAGCTAAAAGGAAAGCTAAGAGAATAACACATTTAGCCAGGGGCTGAAACAGAACCTACCCAGCTTTTTGCCTTTTTACTGACTGTGTCTATAGAGAGTTAACAAGTCCTGGGCACTAGAGCAAGGCAGTGAACAGAGCAAGAGTGACTTTCCCCAGCACACACTCTTTTCCTTTGCTGGAAGAGAGTCAATTTCATATTTGTACTTGGTTACCCACACATCAGCAAATATCCCTGCCACTCTGTCAGTCTTATGGAATTCACTGTTTTACTTCTTATGTGTCAAATCTTCTTGCTTCTGTAAGTCTGTTATGTGCTACCTCCTGAAAAAGCAGAGAAGTTTGAATGGGAGAAGGTTAGAATCAGAGAAGGTCTCCAGATTTCTTGATTTTCTTTTTCACCTTTCAGGGACATACATCCTAAGATCATCCTCTAGAGATTAGGATGAGGAGTTAAATCTCAGTGTCACCTCAATGCACCTAGAAAGCTTCATGGATGCGGTACTGAGACCTCAACTGAGATTTATGAAGATCAAACCACCAGGAATAGAGTCTAAGGAACCTTATTTTTAAAGCTTTATTGACTATTCTCCATCTCACATAAAAAAATCAGAGACTTTGTAGCTCATTTCTTGAGTGATAGCCTGATTCTGCTTTGCTCAATGTGGCAACTGCCAGCCATGTGGCTATTGAACACTTGAAATGTGGCTATTTCAAGCTGATATGTATGGTAGATATAAAATACACACTGAACATTCCAAGATTGGTACTAAAAAAGAGGATGTAAAATAGTAGTTACATATTGACATAACATTTTGGATATAAGATATTAAATAAAAAAATCATTCCATTTTCTCGTATTGATTTTTTTCATGTGGTAGTTACAAAATTAAAAATTATATATGATGTCATATATATTTTATCATCTATTTCTGCCCACTTTTCTATTTCCAGAATGTATTATTTCCCATACATTGTCTCATTTGCCTCATTACCCCTACAAAAACCTCAGCAAAGGACAATTACTCCAATTCCTATATAAGCAGGTACTCAAAGTTAAGGTCCTCCAGTTTGCAAACCTCTTTATCTTAAATCTGAACTCACTTCCATTTTTAAATTTTCAATTTAAGCCAACAGTAGTTACTCTTCAATCTTCTGTTGACATAATACGACTATTATTTTTCCATTCTTCAAAATATTTTCCAATGACTTTGTCTTCAAATAGTTGCCCGTTAAAAATTATAGTAATAATTACACATTTAATGATCAATTGGTACTTGCCTAAAGTGGCATCAGCTGAGTTTTGCCACGTTCTTGTTTATTCTACCCAATTGTTAGAAATTTGAGTAAATTCCTATATCCATGTGTCCACAAACCAACTATATCCTAACTTACATAGTTTCTCACCTCAAGAAAATCAGTTTCATCAAGGAAAAGGATCACTGCCATATACATATGATACAGCTTACCATCATCTGGAATAGCAGGTGCTATCTTGGCAGGAAAGGAGAGGATATTTTGGAGGGGAGGAATGTTATGAGAAAGGAATTTCAGAAGAATAAAATGGACTACAATACAGCAGACTAGAAGATGCATGGACTTTGGAAACCTACTATTAAAATAATATTTCTTAATCCTAGTTTACAAATTGTTAAAAAGAGGTAATACCATATATCTAATACAGTTGTCTTAAAAATTATATGGGATTATTTATCCAAAGTACCTAGCATATCATACTAGATGATGGGCCATTTTTATTATATATTACTATTATACATGATATCAACCACAACCATATTTTCATGCATACAGATCAATATTGGTTTTGGTCAAATATAAAAACTATACTTCTTTGTGAATGTAATATTGAAATTTGCGGAGAAATGAAATATGAACATTAATAGAAGATACATCATATTTTTCACTTTATATTATAGAGACAGTTCCTCTAATTATTCATTATTTAATCTAATGAGTAGTCTCCCAAGAGGCATGTAACTAATTTTCTATACCTAAGATGACAAAGGAAAAATACCATCCCTTTAGATAATCCTCAAATTTGCTCTCATACCAGAGTTGATTCAAACATGCATGGCTAAGTAAAAAAAAAACTGAGAATACGGTCTCCTAATGAAATCTAGACTTTGCCATTCTCTTTCTCAGCATAACACATTTTATTAGCACATTCTTCTGTTTTGCCATTTCTAGACAGTCCCATTATAACAGCAGTCCAACTGACACCATTACTGTGTGACAGGAGAGGAACTACCTGTTATAACTAGCGCTTGGAGAGAGGAGGGCTGGGTCTCTCCATGCTTCAAACAGTAATCCCAGGTACACCCAATCAGTTTACCAAGCACATACACTAAGTTGCTTCAGACTTAAATAACCAAAAAGTATTTGTCTTAAAAATGTTCTCTTAAGCCAAGTGTGGTGGTGCACGCTTGTAATCCTAACTTGGGATGCTGAGACAGGAGGATCCGGGTTAGCCGCCAGCGTCAGCTACTTAGTGAGGCCCTCTGCAACTTAGACCCTGTTTCAATATAAAGAATAAAATAGGGCTGGGGGTGTAGTTCGGAGGTAGAATGCCCCCGAGTTCAATCTCCGGTACCAAAAAAAGAAAAAAAAATCTCTTAATGGCAAAACAAGTTAAAAAAGTACAGCATATATTATTCTGTTCAAAGTTTGTTTTTTATCATTTATCCCTCAGAGGGGTACCAATAAAAAGCCATTTGTTTATAAAGACACACAGCAGAAATTTAAGTTTTCCTTTAAACTATTTTTAAAAGGGTAAAAGATGGTATAAGGGAATGCTTAGGCTAGTCAAGAGAAATTTAAACCTGGTAGGTGAGAATTTGGGGTCTATTTCTGTTTTTCCAGAATTTTCTTAATTATATATGTGTGTGTGTGCACATATATGTGCATTATACATGCATACTCATAAAGGTATACATTTTATAGATATTTTATGGCTATAAAATATATTCATGGTAAATAAAGAAAACAATCAATACTAAATTGTTTTGCATTATAGAACCAGTTTTATGCAACAATATAGCCAAATAATAAGTGGAAGAATTACAAACAATTCCCATTATTAAAGCATAATTTTAAAGTCTCTACCAAGAGAAGCTCTGCTTATTCTCTGAACATCTGCCATTTGGATCTGATATATATTAGTCAGTAATATAAGAGCCTGCCTTCCTAAGTTGTGTTTATTCCTCCATACTGAGGATATCCTTCTCCCCTTGCCCTCACAGTCATTAGCTGGGGTCTTGGACAAAGGCCACAGCTGATCTCCAGGACAATGGAGATCATTTTCATCTCCAAGCACAGAGGAGCAAAAGAGACAATACCTCAGTTTCACCCTGTCACATGAAACAAGGAGCCATGTTTGTTTTCAAAATGGTGTGGCTCTTTCACCTATTTCTACTGTGTTTTTGAGAGAATAAACCACCGAAGCATATTCAGTTAAAGACAAATGATATAACATTTTCTAAGAGTAAGAGATGGAGGAGTGGAAGAGGTGATGCTTTGTGACTAGAGTCCCAAAATGGAGGTGGGAGGTAGGAACAGCTCAGAGGATGGGAACAGGGTATACTTTCTATCTTCATAATTTAACCTAGGGTCAGTCTTTCAAAGATAGCAGCAACCAAATGTATGATTACAATGCACCAATAAAAAAGATAGTAGCAACACAACCTATACAATTTAGTCAAAGTCACACATTATTTCTGACTTGTATACTACTTGACTTGTCAGAGACATATAATGATGATTGTTATAGGTCTCCCGGGTCTACTTTTTCTATACTAATGTATGAGAGAAGTGTACTCCCTTTCAATATACTGATATAGCAATCTCTCTAGAAAAACTCAAGAAATTTGAGGTATCAATGCCACTTATGACTATTAATTAATAGTCATCAGTATGATTTTCAGATTCACTTACATCCTATAGGCTAATAAGGGAGGAAGGAAGTACAAGAGGCACACCTGGTTCCCTCCGGAGGGAATCATTATATTCACAAATGCATATGCTAGTCTAGTTCCTGAGTAGTGGCTTCCACAGACTCCAGACTAATTGTTTTCAAACTAATGATAGTACCAGCATATCCCATGTTTTGTGTTCATATCTAAATTTAAGCTATGCATAAGGCCGTTCATATAGCACTACATGGGCTAACTACCTTTATGAGTAGCCAGGAAGGCATCAGTGGAGTAGAAGTAAGTAGGAAGAGGAAATATCTTATTATTTTATTGTGATGAAAAGTTTCCTTAGGATGTGTTTGAGCTACTCTCCACATTTGTGAACACTGAAATTATATATGTATTATTAAAAATCTCTACAGCTACAATTTCCTATTCTTTTCCTATGAAGAAAACAAGGAAGAATAGTTGCTCAAGTGACTATTCATTAGCTGGTCACAAAGATGCAAAATAATGATCTCTCTGAGTCACTTAATTGGCATGTCTTGTGATGTTGGCATACCTTTGTAATGCTCATCCACCTTCGTGCTGTACAGAACACATGTGCGACCTATACCATACTTATTGCAAGGTTACTTACTGCTACTTAAGAAGTGCAGTGATTTAAAAGTAGGTGCTAATGAGCCAGTCTGTTGTGATACTTGGGGCTGTATTTTGGAAATCATGTCGTGCTGTGAATTCCTTTACTAATAAGTGATTCTAGAAGATTTCTGCTCATGTCTGCTCCTGTATCTTACAAGTTTGCTCAGGTTTTCAGAGCCGTAGTGCCTAGTAACCAACCTCTGGATTCTCAAGCTGTATCCACACACCATCAAACATTAACACCCTCCTCTGCCAGTTCATCCCTCTAAACTGCAATGCACTTCATTGGCTCAACAATAAAGGCTCTAGAAATTCATGCTAAGCAGTGCTTAAGATGACAAGAAATAGAGGGAAGAGTGGAATGTATTCAGAATTTGTGGGGGAGAATAAGCCCACTCTACCCTGTGAGTTCTGTGTAAAACATACTCTTGAGATATGGGGTAGTTATAGGGTTGGGACTGTCCTTTATAAGATCCTTCCAATTCATTCCCAATTTTTCTTGGTTTTGTATCACAACCAAGAATTAGAGCAGAAATCAATGAAAGAACAACAAAACAAATACAAAAAATCAGCAAAACAAAAAGTTGCTCTTTTGAAAATACAAAAGGATTGATAAACCCTTAGCCAACATAACCAAAATAAAGGGAGAATCCAAATAACTAAACCCCCAAATAACTAAATTAAGAAATGAAAAATGAGACATCACCACAGACAGTGAAGAAGTCTAGACAATCATTAGGAACTATTTTGAAAGTTTATACATCAATAAGCTAGAAAACATAGAAAAAATCAACAGATTTCTAGACAGATACAACCTAGCTAAAATGAAGCAAGAAGATACAGAAAACATATACCAGCCAATAGCAAACAAAGAGAGAAACAGCAATAAAAGCCTTCCATCAATAAAAAGTCTAGGTACAGTTGGATTCCCAGCTGAATTCTACTAAACCCAATCCTTCACAAATTACTCTGTAAAATAGAGGTGAAATTCTTCCAAATTACTTTTAGGAAGCAAGTATTACCTTAATAACAAAATCAAATAAAAATTCCTCAAGAAAATTATAGACCAATATCATTGATGAATACAGATGCAGAAATTCTAAACAAAATACTGGTGATATGCATTCAAAGCCTATTAAAAAATTATACACCATGACCAAGTTGGTTTTATTCCAGGGATGTAATGCTGGTTCAAGGTATACGAATAAATACGTGTAATTCACTACAGAAATAGAACTAAAGACAAAAATCACAGAGTCATCTCAATAGAGTTATAGTAAAACAGAACAAAATAAAAAACCCAGCATGGTATTGGCAGAAAAACAGACAAATAGACCAATGCAACAAAATAGAAGATACAGAAACTTATATCCAATTATATCCAGTGTATATCCAGTGTATAACTTATATCCAGTGTATAACCATACACTTATATCCAATTGATTTTTGACAAAGGTGTCAAACACATACATTGGAGAAAAGACACTCTTTTCAACAAATGGTGCTGGCAAAACTGATTATTCATTTGTAGAAAAAAATGATATTAAATCCTTTCCTCTCATCCTGTATAAGAATCAACTTAAGATGGATCAAACACCTGGAAATTAGAGACTTGACATTACTAGAGAAAGGTATAAGAGACTTTGAAATTACTAGAGAAGGAAATAGGACCAACAGTCTAACATATAGGCACTGATAGAAATTTACTCAATAAAACCTTCAAAGCTCAGAAAATTAAACCATGAATAAATAGGAGAGCATTAGTTTCTATTCAGCAAAGAAAACCATCAATATTCTAAAAAGACAGCCAACAGAATGAGAAAAGATCATTGCCAGCTACTCCTCTGATAAAGGACAAATACCTAGAATATACAAAGAACTTAAAACATACACACACACACACACAAACACACACACACACACACACGACTCAGAATTGTTCAATTGCACAATCAAGAAATGGGCATTTGAACTAAATAGATACTTCACAACAGAGAAATAAAAATGGCCAATAAAAACATGAAAAAAAAAGTTCAATATCATTAGCACTCAGAGAACTGCAAATCAAAAATATACTCAGATTCTATTCCTCAGAAAACTGGGAACAGATCCACCATATGATCCAGCAACACCACTCCTGGGCATTTTTCCAAAGGGATTGAAATCAGAATATAATAATGACACATATCAGTGTTTATAGTAGCACAATTCATAATATCCAAATCATGGAACCAACCTAGGTGCCCATCAACAAATGCATGGATTATAAAATTATGGGATAAGCCAGGCGTGGTGGCACACGCTTGTAATCCCAGCATTTGGGAGGCTGAGACCGGAGGATCCAGGTTCACGGCCAGCCTCAGCTACTTAGTGAGGCCCTCCGCAACTTAGTGAGACCCTGTTTCAAAATAAAGACTAAAAAATAGGGCTGGGGGTATAGCTCAGAGGTAAAATGCCCCAAGTTCAATCCCCAGTATCACAAAAAAAAAAAAAAAAGGAAAATTATGGGATATACACTCAATGGAATTCTACTCAGCAATAAAAAAGAAACAATTATCATTTGCAAGAAAATAGGTGGACCTGGAGAACATTAAGTGAGATTAATCAGTCGCAGAAAGTGAAAGGTCATATATCTTCTCTCATATCGGGAAGGTAGGGAGTAATCAGGATACAAGAGGGACTTTAGATAATGGAGAGACACCAGTATAGTAATAGAGGATGTGTGGGGGAGGGGTGGGGGAGAATCAATGAAGGAAACACTTCCAATGAAGTTGTGTACAAATGTGAAGTTACCATTGCCCATCTAAATATCATGTATGTGGAAGGGGAGGGAGTGTGGAGAGAGCTTGAGGGTGCTGTGTACATGTAATTCTCTATCACTCTGAACTACATGATGATGTGAGATTACAATGCAGCAATAAAAGTATTTTTAAAAAGGAACCCAAACCACTCCTTGAATGGCACTTTATTATTATTATTTTTTTAATGCTGGGGATCCCACAAACATAAAAAAGCAACTATATGCTAAGTACCAGCTCTCTGACTGAGCTGCATCTCCAGCTTTGACATGCCTTTTAAAGACTGGAAACAAAAAATGCTGAAGTCCAGTATCATATGAAAGAGAGGGCCTGCAACAGGGACTTAAAAATCATCGGTGATATACATTTGGATTAATAACAATGAGTTTAAAATGCCTTTATATGTTAAGTATGAAGCAATTTTCTGGTATCCACAGATGGAATAAAAATGAAATGAAATCCTGGTAGCAACTCTATAGATTTGCAGAGAAATGGCTGAGTTTCTAATAACAAATACTCCCTGGGGGCCATAGTATTGCTGTGATCAAACCAAGGAAGTCAGGGGTTACTATAAAACACCACAGAGACTGTTTCTGAACACTACTGACATGGGCCCTGGGCAGCAAAGAGGAAAAAGGAATCAGAAAGTTTTTTTTTTTAATTAAATAAAAACAAAATTTAAAACCAATAAATTCCAAGACAGCTCATTCATCCCCCATCAAGACTCAGCCCTCACTCTGTAGCTGGTCCAGGGTCTGGAAGGAAGAAAGCAGCTGATGGATTTCATGGAGAAATGAATGCACTCATCTGACTTAAACTAGCTCACCTAAGTGCTGTTCAGTGGAGTTGAAAATGAGCATAGTTAAATGCAGAAATAGAAGTCAAAAGTCCCATTGTTTTCAGCATGCTGATCTACTGTGTGGCATATGCTATGCCTCTGATGCTCTCACTTCAGTGAATCTATGAGAATGACTCTTTTGTTGGTTTGCACAGAATATGGAAACAGTAATATAGCATTCCCAGAGTGTCTCTGTCAATCACGTTTAAAATGAAAAGATAGTTTCCATTTCAACAGGGAAATTTAATAACCAAAATGTGAATACATGTCATCATAAATAAGCAAATGAAAGGACGTTAGCATGTTTAAAAGAGAATATTTATTTGTATAACACCTAAATTCAATGTCATTTTTAGATATCCTAATGTACATGATGTACATTTACAAACATATCAAAGTCAATAACTAAGCAGAACATAAGAAGGAGGGAGGAGAAGAAGGAAGGGATGGGAATTGGGGAAGGGCTAAATGAGTGATGTGTGCATGTATGCCTCTACCAGCTTGTGCCTCATGAAGATGTATGATTATAATGTACCAATAAAAAATGGAAAAAAAGCCTATATATTTGACTGGCTACTTCAAGCAACATCAGAATGGAATGTGTACTGGCTGATTCACTCTATACTACATTGCTTTTCTGCACACTTTTTTTTTCCAAATGGAAATAAATCATCTGTACAGTTCACTCATTAGCCACATCAATTCTATTTAAAATGTATATCCAATTTAATCTAAGTAACTAAACTTATCTTACACAACTGAATCTGATGTGAAAATTACTCAGCACATCCTTTCTCCACAGAGTTCTCTGGATGCAAACTCCTAATTTCAGACTCTACTTCCAAAGAGTTTATTTGAAGAAACCCTGAAATAACCAAGTACTATCTCAGGAATAACTGAACACGCTGTTGGATGATAGATGCTAAAATGCAATTAGCCAATCTTAGTGGCCCATATCTGTAATCCCAGTACTTGAGAGGAGGAGACAGGAGGATCATCAGTTCCTGGGCTGCCTCCACATCTTAATGAGGCTTTCCACAACTTAGTGAGTAAGACCCTGTTTCAAAATAAAAGTAAATGAAATAGGGCTGACGAATAGAGTGGAGGTAGAATGTCACTGGTTTCAAACACACACACACACACACACACACACACACACACACACACACATTATTATAATTTATGTAGCTGCTGCCTTTCAGACTTTTCAGTAGCTGGGGCAAAACTGTATGTGCAACATTACAATTACATTAGTATCTAAGGCCATGCTGATTTTCTTCTCTTTCAATTAAAGAATCTGCACAGGTACTCCTAACTCTACTCTTATGATGACAAAGGAAATGTCTTCAAGTCAAACACTAGCTGAAACACAACAAAAGTAATGATAGTGATGACACCTCTATTTTTTCCTAAGATTTTTCCAGATACTTTGAGGGTTGTTCTCAACTTTGGGTCATCTGATTTACTATTTTTACATTTACATTGTTTAGGAATATATAGATCAACTTATTTGTAAAAAAGAAAATGACAGATTAAAATGTGTTCTCAATTATCCTTTTTTCTTTTAATTATTGGGGATTGAAATCAAGGGAACTCTATCACTGAGCTACATTCACAGCCCTTTTCATTTTGAAACAGGTTCTTCCTAAGTTTTCCAGGATAGCGTTGAACTTGAGATCCTCCTGCCTTAGTCTCCCAAGTTTCTGGGATGACAGGTGAGTGCGCCAACTAGTGGCTCCCTCAATTACTCATTTTGGAAAAATGAGTGGGGAAAATAATCAAAATGAACCTAACTTATTTTCATGGGGTTGTTACTGTTTATCTAATTCCTGTTCCCTTTATCCATTCTCTATGTCTGAAATCTTTCCTAGTTAATGATTGAGTGCATTAGTTAGCTTTCATTACTAAAAATAATACCAGAGATACTCAATTTATAAAGATAAAAGGTTTATTTTGGATCATCTTTTTGGAGATTTCAGCCCATGATGACTGACTCCATCACTTTGGGCCTGTGGGGAAGCAGTGCATCATGTATGCCAAAACCACTTACCTCATGGTCACGATACAGACCAAGAAGTAGAGTCCAGAGTTCCACAATCCCTGTAACAGCACATGCTCATTGACCTAAAACACCTTACACTGGGCCTCATCTCCTAAAGATTCTATCACCTCTCAAAAGCACCAAAGGTTAAGGACCATGCCTTTTATATACTGGCCTTTGGGGGACACTTATCCAGACCATAGCATCAATCTAATAGGTTAGCTAGTCAGTGAAACCCTAGACCAAGTTGGTCTTCCTAGGTTCTATCTGGCCTTCCTTGATATGTTAGTAACTTATATCATATGAAGGTGATGCCAATAGCAGCAACAATGACACAACTTCGTTATTCTCAGCACTTTATAGTTTGCAAGCTATTTCCCCAGATCAAACCTAGGTCTTCTGGATATAGGCTCAGTCATCATCCTGTTTGTCTTAATTCATTTTCTGTTGCTAATAACACAATACTAAATACTGAGTAAGTGAGAGGAAAAGAGATTTATTTTGGCTCATACTCCTGGCCAAATACCAGATGTGGCCAATAGGGGGTCTTCTTGTGCCAGAGACCCTAGACAACATAGAGGATCAAATGGCAAGAGAAACAGTAAGCACACAAGAGATCTAGCAAAACTGACTTTTATAGAAGACTCACTTCAAGATAACCCATTAACACATCAATCCTTCAATCATATGAATGAATTTATCTATTTATGTGGGCAGACCCCTAGCTACCTCTTAAAGCTCCCAACTAGTCCCACTTCTTAATGTCTCACAATTGGAATTAAATTTCAATATGAAGTGTGTGTGTGTGTGTGTGTGTGTGTGTGTGAGTGTATGTGTGTGTGTGTGTGTGTGTGTGTGTGTGTGTGTGTGTGTTTGGTGTGTAGGACAGGGGACTGAACCCAGGTGAGCTTGAACTCTGAGCTATATTCTCAGCCCTTTTTATTTTATTTTCAGACAGACTCTTGCTAAATTGCTGAGGCTGGTCTCTAATCTGTGAGTAGATTGGATTACAGATATGCCTCTCTGTGTCGAGCACCCAGCTCAACATGAGTTTTAGAGAGACAAATCATATTCAAACAATAGCACTACTCCACTTTACTTTTTTAAAAGTAATCTATAAACTCCAACATTTATGTATCTTACGAACAGGAAAATAATAGGTTAAGAATAGGAAAAGAATAGGTTAAGAATAGGAAAATAGGGATAGAGGAAGAATATCATAGCTTTCTTAACTGTTATATTTTTGGAAATTCTCAGTGCTAAAAATGGACATAAAAATAAGAGAAACAGCAATGATCAAAACTTCAAAATAAGCCGGGCGTGGTGGCGCACGCTTGTAATCCCAGCATTTGGGAGGCTGAGACTGGAGGATCCGGGTTTGCGGCCAGCCTCAGCTACCTAGTGAGGCACTTGGCAACTTAGTGAGACCCTGTTTCAAAATAAAGAATAAAAAATAGGGCTGGGGGTATAGCTCGGAGGTAGAATGCCTCTGAGTTCCATCCCCAGTACCACAAAAAACAAAACAAAACAAAAAAACTTCAAAATAGTTACCTGGATAACTTACCATTAGCAAGTGAGTAGCTCTGCAGGCACCCTCAGTGCCCAATGCATAAGAAAAGCATGAAGCTACCTTACTAAAAAAGTCAGATGAAGAATATTCAAGAAACCAGAGTTTCTTGGGGAGGGCTAGATGGCCAGGGAACAGAAGAGAAATGAACTTCTTTTCCCTGTCTAACCTTGAATCATTCTAAGTTAAACATTGTACATATTTGCTGTTTATTTAATAAATAAATAAAGTAAAAAAGAAAAATAAATATGCTAATTAGATTGCATTGTCAAAGAGGGTCTGGAAATTTAACTTTCAACTCTGACTTCTTATCTGAATCACTCATTCATATTGTGTTGACTATCCATTAAGATAGAAAAAAAAAAGCTAGATCCTGAGGTTTATCTGACCATAAACACATAGTTATATCATCAGCAATTACAAATTCAGAAACAAAAATAAGCTATAAAATATTAGAAGAAATCTGTAACACTTTTTTGGTAACAATAATGGGAAAGGCAAAAATATTTTAAGCAGAATTACTAGGTAGTTTTGTTTTAACATAGTTATCTAGGTGCCAGATCTCCCCTTCTTCAAACAAAAATTCTGACTTTGTGGGTCTGAGTTGAAGGCAAGTTACTTATGTACCTTGAGGAAGTTCCCTGAGTGATTTGTGTTCACACTCCTTAGAGGTATACATTAAGCACTGTAACTATTCCGGGAGATTATTTCCTATTAAATGACAAGAGGCAGATAAAACTAATGCCTCTTCATGTTCAAGGTAGCAAAGTGGAAAAGACAGTAAGTTTATTAAGATTTGGAAAACTGACTCTTAAGGAATTGAAAGAAAAAAAAAAAAAAAACTAGGAATAAGTGAGAAAGCTAGTGTGAACTGACAAGAAAGTATCTTCAAAGATATATTCTGAAACCTCTGTCCAAGGCAAACTTTGCCTCTGTATGAGGTAAAATGCAAGAAAACAATGTATTATCTTTCAAGATCCTCAACTTTCTCTGAAAGAATGGCCTTTTTTAATGATGTGGTTCTTAAAAACTATTGTTTTAAAAATGAAATTATCACTATAGATTAAAGTTTTAGGGGCTTTGTTCCAGAGTTTTAGGTTTCTAAATAAGAAGTTGGAAGGCCTACATTATATAACAATAAGGTAAAGTATTCTGCTACAATAAGATAAATTAGTGTTTCAAGAACATATCAAAGGTAGAAATTGAAACCTAGAGGCTGAGAATAGAGATAATAGTCTATATGTGATAAAGTCACTGTCATGTATTTTAAACATTACAGCTTTGCTGTAAGTTAGATCTAAATAAATATACAAGAGGACACAAAGAAGACGAAATACATACTTCCTGCCTTTGGGATAGTTATAATCACAATTTCTGTAGTGTCTTCCATTCTATCTGGATGACAATAGGACTCATTTTTGAGTGCAGATCTTTGAGGAAGATGAACAGAGACAGGGAAAGATTGAACTAGTGGAATCAATTAACACTACAACTGGTGAGCTCTGAACCCTAGCAGTACTTTAATACAAACTGGAAAGCCTCACAAAAGAAACAAAATACCTGCCTAACCTTTGCAAATGTGTTCTAACCAAAGGTCTAGAAGTCTATTCTACTATTTTCAATAATCTTCCAAGATGAATATTCCAATGAGTTTCATCCATATGACTCTTTTTAGCATCTCAATTCAGAATGCAAACAACATTTTTTCCTATATAAGTTATCAGGTAGAAGTTGACAAATAAGGAAGAATTCTCTTTGAGGAAAAATAAAAACTCAGTTGGAAATTTAAAAACAACACCACGACAAGGACAATTGGGACACATTCAAATCAAGAATCTGAAGATAGCTCTAGAACAGAAGTATTTTTTTTTAGGCTTGTAAGACATTACCAGAGTGCAGCCAACATTAAAACCCATCAATGAAGAATATGCACTATAGAATTCTATACTACAGAAAAATTGTAGGCCTATCCTACTGAAAGGAAAACAAAACAACAAAGTCAACAACAACACAACCTCTGCTCCCAATTGAAGAAATGAGTTAAAGTGGTACTTTTTTCTCCATTTTTTCACGTGGCATTTTAAAATATCATAACCATTCTTGAAGCTGAATAGATGATTTGAGAATTTTTAGATAAGTAATTGCCGCTTTGTGCACAATTACAAGTTTCCTGGGTACAGAAGCCTTTTCATCAAGATGGAATTGTCTACTTTCTCATTTTGCCATGTGATTTGGATGGTGACAGTAAGTCAAAAGATAATCACCACCACTACCATCATCATCTTCATCCTCATCATCAGCGCACTTAATAAGCACCTGTCAGCAGTGCAGTGATAGGTACTATTTTTTACATTCAGAATGGTACAGTAAAAGGCTCTTGGTAACATCAGGATTCTAGCTATATTCTTAATGAGTTTAGGAGAGAAGAGAACAAACAGTTGAATTTTTTTTTTCTTTTTTGCAAAGCCTGCTCAAACCTTAGACTCCAGATGTCTATCTTCAATTTGCTCGAGACTGTAAAGAGGGAAATACATACAGGCATGCACCCATGTGCACGCGCACACACACACACATAAAACACATAATTAGGAAGTCAGAGAGGGGTGCCTTCAGAAATCTAAGCTTTAGGGGCATGAAACATAACTAATGTAGATTCATTTTCCATTGACTGCACAGTAAAATTTATCTAGTTCCTCAAAGTAAACAAACCACTACTGGCAAACTTTGTATGCAGCTCCTAACATTAATCCAATACAAGGCGCATTTGCAGCCACTCCATGTAAACAAGGAACTACCTAGACAGTGAAATTCAACAGAACCAGGTCATTTTATATGCTGAAAAAGAATACAGAGAGACCCAAGTGTGTGTTGTAAAGCACTCTTTCTCTAGATTGTATACCTGCCTCTCTCTCAAAAGAGTTTTCTGCATTCCTCAATGGAATCAGAGTTTGGTTCAGTTTCTGAATTCCACGTCTTGAGAGTTGGAACAAACCTATAACTAGTTGTGCATGATAAACAGGAGAGCACTAATAGCAGTTTCCCACACTTGATAACAAGCCTTCTACTCAGTAAGGAAAGGCTCATTGGAATACTGGGCACAACTACCAATTTACCAGTGTCAATTCACTGTGTGAATTTACTTTTCTAAGGGCTCACTAACTTTATTTACTGGTCTTGGTTTTCTGGTTTTTTTTTTTTTTTTTTTTTTTTTTTTTTTTTTTTTTTTTTTTTTTTTTTTTTTTTTTTTTTTTTTTTTTTTTTTTAAGTTTTCTCTTCCTGAGAGGAAGACACTGTTTTGTCACATAAAAGATGAAAAACCTTGGCAGGGAGGAGTGAAGTATTCTGCCTGAGATTCTAAAGAATCCATGGTATCTGCTAATAACAGTCAGCTATTTCTGATTTACAGTTCAATGTTTTATCTGTTGTTACATACAAAAGCAAGGGACCAGGCAACATAAACAGTGAATGACCTTAGCCCATGTGAACATATCTAAAGCCTGTCAAATCATTTGTTTCTGTTTTAAGTTGATGTTATAGTGTTTATATTTTTAGCATAAGATCAGATCAGAAGACCCAATACCACCAATCTAAGTGGAATATTTTATCCCCATTGCTGCCAATCTGGACAATTTAAGTATATTTCGAAGTGGTACCCAACAAGCAATCCTAAAAATAGAATGAGCCTCAGGAAGTGAGGGAAGCTATCCATCAACCCTACATTCAAGATATAACTGAAGCATTTATACTGAGGTAGATATAAAGCCAGTCACTGGAATTTCCTAGGGGCAGCTTAGACACCAGTAAAGTAACCAAGTGATAAAAGAAACCTAGGCCAAATAAGGAGGTAAATTACACTACATAACTAAATTGTTTTTTAATAAAAGATGTTCTGTTCATGGTGAAAGACTACTGCCTTCCTTCTTTTTAAAAATGCCCTTGTGTCACAGGGTCATGAGAGGAATTAGGTCATATATGACCTTTTCTGTCATTTGGAATAGAATCACCGCAAACAGATAAGAATTAAGTCACTCATTCCAGGGATATCCACTGAATGCTTTTTAATACAATAAGCCTTGGAACATTTCTAAGTTTTTCAAATGCACTTTGCAAACAAACAGCCCTTGTCCTCCTGGAGACATTATATATGGAAAGAGGATAAATAAATAGATACCTATGTTCAATACAATACCAGTGTTATTTATAATACAAGATTTAAAGAGAATAAAGTTGGCTAATGGAGTAAAGAGAGATGAGGCTGTGATTACAGATACAACACCTGGGTGGGTTTTTCTAGATAGGTGATATGCAAATTTTTACTCACTTTTTCAGTACTTGAAAAATTAGATCACCATCTTTTATGTGGTTAGCACTCTTCTGGGCATTTGGTATATTAATAAATTTGCTAAATCCTCTTCACAAAGCTTCTGTTCCATAAAATATATTTAGAGGAAGGAAAGAGAGAATACTGCTACATAGAAATAAAGAAGGGTGACTATAGTATTGCATAAGACTTAACCAATTGATGTTTGGGGTATTCTTGTTTCTTTTTATGTTTAATTCATATGTTTATGAAATTATTAAAGCAATAGGGTTTAAACTTGCAAGCCTCAGAATGGTGTTCTATCCAATCTGCAAGATATTTAAACCTGTTGCATGTGTAGTTGTACCATAACAGGTGGTATTCCATAAATTCTGAGATGTCAGGGGACATTTTGCTTCAAGGTGCAAACAAGTTTTCAAGGCCTGAAGCTTCTCCATGGATGCCCAGGGTGCTGTGGGTAGCACCTGGCAAGGCACAGTCATATACTAGGTGGAGTTTTTAGTGAACTTGCTATCTTAAATCTGTCAGTTTTTTTTTTTTCATCTGAATCATAAGAATAACAAAATACTGACAAGTGGAGACCTAGCACCAATGAGAGTTTATTACTATGAGGAAAGGGCTTTAAGATATTCTCCTCAAATCAAACACTGAAGCTGAGATAAAGCCCACATGCATTCCTCCCTATAGCATACAAAAGAAATAAAAAAAAAAAGAGTTCCAACAAACACAGGTCCAACAAAAACATGTAATCCAGCTTGAGGAGCATTTGAAAGGGCAGTCATTTGCAGCTTTGTCCTGAGAATCAGAAAACTGAAACTGAATTTTTACTGTTTCATAGATTTGTTGTGTAGCCTTGGGTAATTTTATAATGTATTCACACTGTTTTTTTATCATTGTGGTCTGTTCATCAAGATTCTGGATTTTCAAGTATCTCTATACAGAGTTCAATTCAACCTGAGTATATCTACTTTTGATCTGCTTTGATTGTGTTTCTGGGTAAGATTTCATTTGAAAACAAATGATATCTGTGCCATGATAAAATCCTAATGATTTTTTAATTTTATAATCACAAAAAGTGATGTTCGTTGAATCCTCTTGCTATTTCAAAATATCAAGATGTCAATATAACACCCCAAAATCTCTCACAGACTTTAATAGTGGTTGGGGAGGGGGAGCAAGGGGAATGTTAGAACTTTTTTGAAAAAAGGAACTCTATATTCTCCTGACTTACAAAGCCACTTACTTCTTCCCATATTCAAAGAAGAATTTTTTCCATGGTAGGACTGGAACTTTGTGCAATGAGTCCCTGGAATGCTTCATCTTTTTTTTTTTAACAAGAAATATGTAGATTCATTTACCCAGGAAGGTTTTCCAAGCAATAAGTGTATAAGGAGAAAAAGCAAAAAATCAATAATATATTTGCTAAGCTGATATATTACCCAATAGCATGTATTGAATATTCCAGATACTACTTGCTCTTGGAATTAGGTTTTTCTCATGGATTGGAAGAAATTATTTTTAAAAGGCTAGTTCTACCTAATTTCCAGATTCAGTGAAAATCTCCTTGCAATCACAACTACTTTTTTGTTTCTTTTGACATGCTGATTATAAAATACATATGAATAGGTAAAGGCAACACATAGCTAAAAATTCTGAAGAACAACTGAAGTGGAAGACACACAAAATTTAGTTTAGAGGTATAACATAGAATGACAATGATCAAGAAAATGTCATGAGAAAATGTCATGATTGTGAAATGAGAGAAACACAGATTAAGGGGAAACAAAAAAGAACCAAGGAATAGAACCACAAATGCACCTGATAGTATTTTCTCAAAAATGATAATGCAATTCAATGGAGAAAGAATAGGTATTTAAAAATGGTGTGCTAACAACTGGATAGTCTATGTG
>PVLC010003659.1:62424-94606 GCA_004027655.1 Graphiurus murinus
AAGAATTACAGAAGAAATTCTATATGATAATGTGTTTGGCCATGCTGGGTTCATGTGATGTAAAAAGCATGATCATAAAAGAAAAACTTGATAATTCAGACTTTGTTAAAATTATGGTTTGCTCTGCAAAATATAATGCTAAATGAATAAAAATACAAGTCAAAGGAAGTAAGACAATGATTTCAAAGAATATATCCAATTAAAACATTAAGAATTCCCCTAAGACAGCAGGATCCCAAGTTCTAGGCCAGCTGGAAAATTTAGGAAGCTCATGTTTCAAAACAAAAAATAAAAAGAGCTAGGGTTATAGGTCAGTGGTAGAGTACCCCTGGGTTCAATCCCTTATAAGGGGTGGGCATACACATGCACATGAACACACACACACACACACACACACACACACACACACACACACAATTCATATAACTCAAAAATGAAAGGATTTGAACAGTTAGCATTACATAAGACAAATAGATGTCAAAATCATATTAAAGCACTCTAAACATAAGTTATTAGGAAAACAAACTAAAATTATGATATTAGTATCCACCAAGTAGAAGGCTAAAATTAAAACAACAGAAACAGAAGTAGAGAAACTTGAACTTTCAACACTACTATTAGGAATGCAAGAAATATGACACAACCACTTTAAAACAGTTTTTTTATTTTTATACTTTCACTTATGCATTGTGGTCTCACATCATAATGCAGTACACAGGGATAGTGACATACATGCACACAACACTTGGCAGGCTTTCCCCTCCCCATCCACCCCCTTTCCAAGACAGGGTATTGAGGTTGGCATTGGTATTTTCACATATGTTCACAAAACCAATGGTAGCAATTGCTTCATTGATCCTCCCCCCCCCTTCCCCTAGACTACCTCCCTGGCTCCACTGGAGTTTTTCCTCCATTATCTGAAGTCTCTCTGGTATCCCAATTACTCCCTAGATTCCACATATGAGAGAAAACATATGGCCCTTTACTTTATGTTACTGGCTAATTTCTCTTAAAATAATGTTCTCCAGCTCAATTTTCCTGCAAATGGTATAATTTTGTTCTTTATTGCTGAGTGGAATTCCACTGTTTTTATATCCCATAATTCTGTAATCAATTCTTCTATTGATGGACACCTAGGTTGGTTCCATAATTTGGCTATTGTGAATTGTGCTGCTATAAAAATGGATATGCATATATCATTATAATATTCTGGTTTCAGTCCCTTTGTGAAGATATCCTGGAGTGTTATAGCTGGATATAGTTTAGATTTTTTTTAAGTTAATATACATTTACAACATGATCTAACATTACCACTCATATATAAAAAATAAAAACATATGTATATGAATATATATATATGGAAAAATTAAATATATACAGAAAAATTAAAACTTATGTCTACACAGAAACCTGTGTGAGAATCATTGAAGAAGGTTAATTCACAACTACTCCAAATGTAAACAATTCAAATGTCTTTTAACCAGTCCTGGATAAAGAAAATGTGGTAGCTCATCCATACAATGGAACACTACTCAGAGATAAAAAATAAACAAATGATTGATACATGTAATAACATGAAGAACAAAAGCAAAGGCATTGAGTCAAAAAAGTTTGACTTAAAATATTGAATACTATATGATTTCAGGTATAAAATATTTGGAAAATAGAAAATCAGGAAATCAGTGCTGCTAGTACCTAATATTGGACTTACTAAAGTGTGAGATTTTTAGGAGATAAGACCACACTGCATTTTGAATGTGATGGTGATTAGATAACTTGCAAGCTTGTCAAAATTCATAGAACTACACACACTGATGCTTATAAATTAAGATATATTTGGGGAAACTTGAAATCATGGGCACAGGTGATAGCTATAATTTTTTTTTTATCTCTACCTACCTACTTATGGTGATACTGTGGGATTTTTCTAAGATTATGTGGGTGAATGTGGGATTTGAATTGAGGTGGCATTAAAACATTCAATAGTTAACCACATCTTCGGTTCAATATAGGAAACATTTTTTTCTGGTTTTCTTTCTCTTGCCCCAGTTATCCACTCTAAATGACACATTTTGGCTGCTCTCTGATAACCATGCAAACAATCAACCAGGCATTAGCAGGAAGCAGTATACAGGGCTTACTGTCCATATGTGGTTCCCCATGTAATTGTTGTTTACCACAATATGATAAAATGATACACACATGAAGGTAGTTCTTCTAATGGACTTTCACATTTACTCACTCCTTTCTATTTGCCCCATGTGAGTTAAGACCCTATCATTATTAAATTAAAGATATTTATTATTGCTTGTTTGTCATTACTACATCCCAACATTAAGAAGAATAAAACAGGACAAAAAGAATTTTGAGGAGCACAAGCAATTACGACAAAGGAAGGAGAAGAAACTAGCTCTTTTATGTTTAACTGTGGCATGAAGGGAGGGCGAGGGAGTGGGGCAGGGTTTGGGGAAGGGTTAAATGAAAATTTGTGCATGTATGCCTTTATCAGCTTGTAACAAAGATGTATGATTATAATGTGCCAATTAAAAAAATGGAAGCAAATCATTGCACATGAGAACATTTAAATAGATCTTGTTGGCTTCTTTTTTTTCAAATTTTAATTTTAATTTTTTCCTAAAATTATGTGAATGATTAAAAACTTTCCTAGGGCAATATCTGATTCCTAATAATCAGAATATGGTCAGTCTTTCATTTTGAAAGCTCTGATTTAATAGTGTGATTTTTTTGGACACTTTGGAGAAAGTGATTAAACCCAGTTTAGTGGTATATGTCTTTTTGTCTGAAGATAAATTATTGGACAATTAGAAATAGTTTATGCTAACAAATATTACCTCGAAACATTTTGGGTTTTTTTTTTTAATTTAGACAGTAACCTCCTCTTATCTGTAGTTTTGCTTTCCATACATCCATGTACCCATGCTTTGTTACCTACAATAAATGACAGTCTGAAAATATTAAATGGAAAAAAATTCCAGAAGCAAACTCATAAATTTTCGATTGTACACCTTTCTGAATATTGTGATGAAATCTCATGTCGCTCTGTTCTGTCCTGCCTGCAGTGCCAATCATCCCTTTGACAAGAGTACCTATGATGTATATGCTACCTTCCCCTGTTTGTCACTTAGTATACAGCCATCCTGATGATCAGACTGTGACATCATCACAGTGTTTGTATTAAAGTAACCTTTACCAAGTAATTACCCCAAAGAACAAGAACAGTGATGTTGACAATTTGGATGCATCAAAGAGAAGTCAAAAAGAACGTCCTTTATATGAAAAGGTAGAAGGTTTTGACTTAATTAGGAATGACAGTTACAATAAGAATGAATTTTTCATCTGTGAACTGATGGAAGGAAGGAAGGAAGGAAGGAAGGGAGGGAGGGAGGGAGGGAGGGAGGGAGGGAGGGAGGGAGAAAAGCTCATGCTAATTTTGCTGTTGCACCTTAAACCAGGATATATGATAAATGCTTACTTAAGATAGAAAAGGCATTGAAATTTACATACATATGCATAGGGGAAAACAAAGTATAAATGAGATTTGGTACCATTGCAAGTTTCAGGCATTCATTGGGGATCTTGGAGTATATCCACCAAACATCAGAAAGACTACCATATTTATGGATATGCATATACAAATAGGCATGCAAACACTTATCCCTGCATATACATATATGTGCAAGCATTAGCATACATATATACATATGCCACATATACTATATATATGTATATATATACATTTCATACATATTTTTATATATTTCAAAGTTTATAAATCAGTAAAAATAATACTGGAATATGAAGCTAATAAACTAGGAGATTATAATCTTAACTCTAGCCATGGAACTTTTGGGCAAGACATTTGTATTCTTTAATCTTTAATTTCTAAAATGTTGGACATTCTATCAAAATCCTGCGGAAACCTGTAAAAAGAATCTAAGTATTTCCTATTCATTTCTCCTTCCTCAGTCCACCCATATTTCACTCCTTACTAGATTCTCTGTGTAAAATATAATTTCTGAATCTGAGGCCTATACTATCTTTCACCATTAAAACTACTTTAGAATAAATTTCTGTACATTTAATTTCAGGTCCACCATAATATGACCAGGATAAAGTATAGTCTTAGAAAATTAAAGCAGCTAGGTTTTATCATGGCCTAGAAACAAGACAGTGTTTCCTACCACTATATAACATGGTAAGTTATAGAAAAATTACTTTTCATCAAAACAACATGCAGAAGAAAAAAAAAAAAACCTTGAAAAGTAAAATAACTTGTAATTCCTAAAAATATGTATTATATTTCAGTTTAAAACAGTGCAAACAATTAAGGTTTACCATTTATTGTCATTTCCTAGTGTAGCATTGAACACATATTATTGGAGATTTAGTAGTAACTTTTTATTAGTAATTTTTTCTTAATTATAATATGAAGAAACATAGTTTGTTATTTCTAATCTCTCCCATTTATAGTATGATTTCACCATCAAGCCTGAAATATAATAAACTGGAAGAAGTACATGATCTTATTAAAGATATTAAATTATTTGAATAGCACAAAAGAGTAGTACTATATTAATAAGTTTAGAATTCTCAAAAACATTTAATTTTGCATTTTCCTTCCCCTTTGACCCTTTAAATCTGCAAACCTAGAATACAGCTAAATCTTTGAGCTATATGTGTAAGGACTCTAATCTCAGAGAATTATATTTATATAGATCTTATTTTCACATACTCCAACTCAGCACACCAAAAGGAAATACAGTCACATGTAATAATATTTTTTCTTTTTTTTTTTTGGTACTGGGGATTGAACTCTGGGGCGTTCTACCTTCGAGCTATATCCCCAGCCCTATTTTTTATTCTTTATTTTTTTGAAACCAGGTCTCACTAAGTTGCGGAGTGCCTCACTAGGTAGCTGAGGCTGGCCGCGAACCCGGATCCTCCGGTCTCAGCCTCCCGAATGCTGGGATTACAAGCGTGTGCCACCACGCCCGGCTACATGTAATAATATTTTTTTCTAGTGAAAAAAAGTGCTAAAAGCTGATCAGAGTTGGAGCTAGAAAATGAAAATTAGAAAATGAATCAACTGTGATAATGTGATTTCAGAACCCATTAAAAAAAGTTGTGAATAGAGAATGTCAACTTCTAGAAACAGTTTAACATTAGGGGAACTTTCATTACCAAATAAACACTCAACTTGATGAAATAAAGAATGTAGGGAAATTCTTCTACACTTATTTTACATTTAGCATTGGTTAAATATTTCCAATTATCATCAAATCCATCCTGTCATCACCAGGCCAGCTTTCCCTTCAATTCAGAGCCATTTGTTTGCATTTAGCCCAAAGCAAAGTGGGAACCAAAGGCTCAGATGGAATCTGCAAGTATCTCTGGGATATTGCTTTAAAAATGCTTTATGTTGAGTAAGTGTGGTGGCACCTGCTTGTAATCCTAGTACTTGGGAGGGTGAGACAAGAGGAGGCTCATACAAAATGATAGCTGGTTTGAGGCCAGCCTTAGCAGCAACTTAGTGAGACCATCAGAGACTTATTGATTCCCTGTTTTAAAATGAAAAATAATCCAGGCATGGTGGTGCATGCCTGTAATTTCAGTACTTGGGAGGCTGAGACAGGAGAATTGCAGATTTGAGGATAGCCTCAGTAACATAATGAAACCCTATTTCAAAAGAAAAAAAAAAAAAAAAGAGAGAGGGCTAGGGTATAGCTCAGAGGTAGAATGGGTTCAATATTCAGGAATACACACACACACACACACACACACACACACACACACACACTTTATATTATCACAAGTGCTTTCAAATATATCATATGTGCTATAATAGTAACTTAAAATCTCCATTTTGTAGATAGGGATACCGAGACACTGACAGCCTAACTTATAAAGTCACTAAGTTGTTATCAGTCAACTTGAATTTATATAAGAATCGCATGGGAAATCTTATTAAAATTAATATTCACATTTAGTACAGTTCTGAGGTAAGGCCTAAGAACATGCATCTCTAATAATCTCCCAGGTAATGTAATTTTGTCGGTTCATAATGAAAGCAAAAATAAAGACATCTGAGCCCAAGTTGTCTTCCAATTCCAAGCACCATGAAACCAGCTTTCTTCATCCACTAGTGTTTATTTATTCCCCTGTTCTCGACTCTGCTGTTGCATATGTTACACATGGGACTCAGTCTTGAATGGCTTTCTTGGCCTCTTCCAAATTTGAACAGGTCTATTCCTCCAGAAACATCCAACTTTTGGGTACCTTCTCTTCGAGCTCCTCTCCACATATTCCGATCTTTTCTTAAAGACCTCTGGAAATTACCACTTATCAGAATGACAGTACAAGGGGGTCCCAGTATAGGGACTTCAAGTCCTATCATAGACATCTTTGGTCCTTAGAGAGTCCTGCTCAACTGGAGAAAGAAACATCATGTTCAGGATCCCAGGCCAGCAGAATCAGGGACAAGCAGTATCTGTCCATGCCCACAATGTTCTCCACACAGGCTGACTAGAGGGCTGGCAGGCGATGAAACTCAGTGGGAGGAACAGAGAGAAAATGGGGAGGATACAAACCAGAGGAGTGGGATTCTCCTTTAGGAGCGACTACCTGAATTTCACTTGATCTAATTATTCAGAGACCAGTTGAAGAAGAGTGGTCACTATCCTTTTAGTAACCCTTCAGATCAGCAGAATATTTTTTACCATAGGTGAAATCCAGGCACTGAAGTATGTAAACTCTCTTCTCCTTGAGGTACATCTGAAGATTTCATATTCCCAGTGCCTAGCATGATGCCTGACAAATAACAGATGTGATGTGCAGGATTATGGAATGAGGAAGCTTTACACTGGATACACAGGTATCCTCCTCCACCTTCCAGACTACCCAGAGTGGGCAGCAACACACAGGTGTGAACACACAGCACTTTGCAGAGAGGGTGTCCCGAACTCAGCTTTCATATGTGTGACACAGTGATGTGAGATGGCTGACCAGCAAGATTCCACAAAAGGTAATAACATAGCTTATATTTTCACTTCAGTAATTTTCACAGTGCAATGTGATGGCCTGGCCTGATTAATAAACACAGATGACGGGGAGTTGAAACAGCACAGTGATCTAGCAGGATCTAAATGTAACAAGAGACAGATAGAAAGGACTATGAGGCAAAGTGGATGTTGATGAGAATGAGGCTTTCCAAAGCAAGGGCAGCACTGAATGCTGGATCACTAGATTCAAAGGTAGGCGCAGATAACCAGAACCTGAGTGAACCAAGTGTAAGATCCACTGATTTGGAACTATCTCCAACCCCTTTGTGATGGCAGTACTCACCCTTCCACTATTCTTTTGGAGCTTATAAGAAAAGGTTACGTTTGTAAGGATAGTTAGTAAAAATCAGTTATAAAAAGAAAATAAGAGTAATCAGGATCCTAATACAGAATTCCAGTGCCTCCCATGTTTGGAGGTTAGGTCGAAAAGTCATTGACAGACAACTGAAATGGTCATCAAGTGGGTGAGTGGCCCAGCAAACCAATATTTAGGTGTCTCATAAGAGAATCGATTTTACATAAATTTCAAATTCTGGCTTAGTTCAATAGAAGATAGTGAAAGAAAAATCAGATAAAGATTCTAGTTTTTATTTTCTGTAATCTACCCAACATGGCATAAACACACCCAGTGCAATTTAGGTTTTAACATTCAGAAGTTCCAAACCTTTCCTTGACCCATCTGGAGCAAAAATAATAAAGCCAAAAAACCATTATATGAGGACTACAGAGGGTTCATGGGCATGCATGTGAATAAAGGCTTTCCAGTTTAAATATATCTATAACCCAAAATATATATACAACCCAAAATCAAGATCAGTATTCTCCACATTCTACCAAGAGTCCAGTCCAAGGGTGGATGGCAAGCATAAAGACAGTAAGGTTTGCACGTGATCATGCCATTCTTGCTGGCTTATTTCCACGGAGTCTGGAAAGGCCTTTGCTATATATCTTCACACAAGGTAGGATTCTAGAAGACCTATCAGCACTAAGCATGTTTTCTCTTTAGTTTGGTCTAGAATATGAATGCTGGGGATCTCTGTCTGTACAGGAGTTTACTAGCACATTTCTGTCATTTTGGTCGATGTCTTCCATAGCACTGTTCAGTGCAGGTAAAGGGAGGAGTGAAGTTGGAACAGACTGCATCACCTCCGCTCCAGCGCTGTGTACATGTGGGTCATTATGATTATGAACTCCATTATGATGTGAGTCTACAATACACGAACAAAGTATTTAAAATTTCTGAACATGGAAAAAAAAAAAAAAAACGATATCAGGAAAGTGCCAACAGGAGATCTGCAAGAAGAAATGATGTGTCCTTTTCATCGCAGAATCAACATGTTCACCTGCCTAATATTTTACTCCTCACTTCTTTATATTTTAGCAGTATCTTCACCATGGTTAAATAGACTTCATTCCCTTTTAAATTGAGTATATTACCTTCTCCTAAAAGAGAGGCATGATAGGTCTGGGCTGGCATTGATAAAGTTACATAAACCTGGGGGTTTTCCTGGTAATTTTAGAAAATACTAGTAAAGTATGTTGTATAATTGATGCTAAATCATTGGGACTAATCACATCCTGGATGTTATTCCAGAGCTAACAAATGTACGGAATACATACATACACTTGTGTACTTAACATGTGCATGCAGTTCATTACCACACAAAGACAAATAACTCTGAAGCCAGCTGTGGTGGCACAGACCTGTAATCCCACAGCAATGCGAGTTTCAGAACAGCCTCTGCAAGGCAGCAAGACTCTCAATAACCTAGTAAGATCCTACTTCAAAACAAAAAATAAAAATGGATGGGGTGTAGGTTGGAGGTAGAATGCCCTTGGGTTTAATCCCTAGTAATACACACATATACATACATACACATACGCACACACACAACTCTGACATAAGGGCATAGAGCAACAGTGGCAATCCAGGGCTTTCTGATCCCATTCCTCCTCCTTTCCTCACCAGTGGAGCTGAATGAGGAGAGGTTGCAAGTGAATATAATTATGCTAAATTTTGAGTGTGAACAGAGATGGGGACACAGTGGAACAGTTATAAAACCGTCAAAATTTATTCCAACATCTACTCTGATGATGGTCAGTCGGATTAAAACCAACACACTATTCTGGCATCCTTTGTAATTCTAATGACCTGAAGCAAGGTGCAGCTAGGATAGAAGTGTAGGGTTTGTTTTTACTAAACAAAAATGAATCTACATCTGGGGTAAGACCTGTAAAAAAGAAAGAGAAAAAGCTAATGAGGGAGAAAGGGTCTTTTGCTGGCAAATTTTGTCTGAGCTGCTGTTAGTCAAATGACTGCTAAGCACAGTGGCTAAATTAATTTTCAGATTTCAGATATTAACCCAGAAACAGATCACTAGAATGTGTGCATAAGCATTCATCACAATGGGCACAAGATCCAACTACATTTATTTAAAATGTATTTTGATTTACAAGTCAATTTCCCCCATATACCAGGATTTTATTTTCTGCAATAAAATAGAATCACAACTACAATTGGCTTAAGCTAGAAGGACATCTACTACACTACGTTACATGGAAAAGGTGCTTCCAAGGCTAGTGCCACTACCTAGTGATGTCACTGAAGACCTCGTTCTTCCTATGTTTCTACGGAACCATTAGCAAATGCGGTTCTTCATGATCAATATATGGCTGGCATTGCTCCAATAGCTCATCCTTAACAACCCTATCCAAAGAAATGAAAAAGATAGTCTCTCCTCATACAGCTGTTTTTCAAATGAGAAAAAAAGTCCTCAAGCTGACTACTCTCAGACATTGCCAAACTTCCCCTGAGACCTCATTTTGCCATATGACTGTTACTTAGCTGCTCAGGCTTCAGAAGTATCACATCCTTCATCCTTATAGCTGGAGATAGCTCTGTCAGCAAAGTAGAGCTCTAGCCATAGTTGATAACAATCAACTATGTCCATACCCAGTTTTACAACTAAAATAAACTTATTTGAATTAAAAAGTCTTTATTCTGTAATTAAAGATCCTCAGTTCCAATTCTCCATTTTCCTTTATCACTTACAGACTCAGATGTTGAATATACTAAGTTTTGACATATGTATGCATGTAAATTTGTGATGCCTAGATGAAGAAACTGTGTTATAAACAAGATTCTAAAGATAGCAAAATACAGGGCTTGCTAAATAGGTGAACTGAAAGTTGATATGCAAGCTCTCCGCTTGGAAGTGAAAGATTCAGGAACTGCAGGATGGCAGCAGTTGAGGAAATTTTTATTTTAATTCACAATGTATAGACTATTTGACTTGTTTATATCCTTGAAGATGGCATTAATGTCTGGGTGGGCACCCACTCACCTGAGGAATGTAGAGGGTCTTCCTAGCATTTGTATTGTATTGTTTTGATCCTAGAAATCTATTTTGTATTTGACTACTTCCAGCAGGTTAAAGTCAGATCTACAGAGGTGAAATGAATTAATAGATAGGTTAAAAAAGATTATTGAATACCACTCCTCCCTAAAAACAACAACAAAAATAAATTAAATGAAATTTTATCTGAAATACATCCATATTACTATTAAAATAACATGTCTGAGAATTTTTACAGGGAGGAAACATTCAATAGATAACCAAATTACCTTCTTATGCTTTCAGTAAGACAACTTACTGATAAATCCAGAAATTTAACTGAATTTCCCAAATACAACTTAAGTGGGAGGAAAAATAAAAGAAGTGGTATGAAGAAGAGAGGGATCAAAAAATGCCTGTTAGGAATTAATCACTGCTATTATCTGATTTTGAAATGAGGGATTATTTATGAAATGTCTACTAGCACTGTTGGGTGCTAACTATATAGACCGTGGACTTGTGAAACTTAGCACAGTAGGGTAAATAAGTTCAATAAATAATCATATGTTAGTAGTATATAATTAGGGATTATAAAATGAATAGTATGAAGGGAAATGATAGAGGGAGGGGTTTAATTTCGAAGAAGGTATTCAAGAAAGGCCTCTGCAGGACAGGGCTCTGTTAGTAGGATACCCCTATTTCCAAAGTTATACCTGTTGTCCTGGAAAACATAAATAATATCCTCTTTTTCTCTAAACATTGCCATGGTTCTTACGACAAATTAGATGACTGCACTGTCTCTTTAAAGTAAATTCTAAAGAAGTATTAGGTGCTAGTCCAATAATAAGAAAGAGACCACAGAACTCCTGGCATATAAAGTACCTTGTTCAAAGCTTTGAAGGTGAACACTGGCAAATTTGAAGAAATGACAGAGTACCAGCATAACTGCAAAATAGCAGACAGAATGCTCCTGAGTAGGCTGGACAGGTCAGGGCTAGCTGATGTCAGTGTGTAGAGCTCATCTTAAGATGAACAGGAGGCAGTGGGAGAACTTTAAGTAAACAACATCCAGTGTTACATCTTAGGGAAAAGACTCAGGCTGAAATTAGGAGTTTGGGTTAGCAGGCAGCAAATGCTGACTTGAGAAGTCAGGTTGAACACTCCTGCATCAATCCAGAATGGGGAGGAGGTGGATTCAATGAGAATGTGGAAGAAGAGAGAAATAAATTGGAACAGATTAAGCACATATTTTACAAGTGGATAAAACAGAACTTGGCAAAATAGTCTATGTTGGGATGAGTGGGCAGGGAGGAAGAGCAATTGAAAAACACCTACTAGGTGTTCAGCATGATGTTAGGTAGAACAGAAGTCTTCAAGAAGGGCTATACATATAATTATAACATCTCTGGTAAACAGAGTGGGGGAGCTATAAATTGACAACTATGCAGAATAAGGTTACCATAGACCAAACTGATATCCTTTAAAAGGATTATTCACAAGGTTGGTCCTTGATTGTTATCTTGGGACTTGTAGTTCTTGAGGATTTCCACCACTCCCAGAACTACTAAAAGTGTTTCACTGGCCCTAAACTGCTTGTATAAACCAGATGGTTTGTGCTGGACCTGGGCTTTCCTTGAGGGTGTCTAGGATTTTGTTGCCAGCCCCCAATAAAAGCCCTGGGCACTAAATCTCAAGCGAACTTCCCTAGTTAGCAAAACTTCATGTGAGTTATTGTGACTTGCTGCTGTACGAATCATGAGAGGACTCTTGATTGATTGTGCCTAGTTTCCCCAGGACCATGCCCAAGTCCCTTCTCCTCCGGCTGATTTTGCTCTGTAACCTGCCACAGTGAATATAAGGACATAATGAGTTCTGTGAGTCCTCCCAAGGAATCATCAAATGGGGCTGGTTTGGGGAACCTCTGACACAATAATCAAACTCCAAAATGTAGATTCAGGGCTAAACTATCACAGGAGATTAGAGAAGAGAAGAATGTACAATACAGGATGACCAGCTCAGAAATGACTCAGAAATGTTTCTAATGAAACATCCAGTATGAAACGTTCTCCACATCCATCTTTACATGACTCATGCTCTTGGGGTTCTTCCTTCCTATCCCCAGGGAGATGACATTGCCATACCAGGAAAAGGAATTAATAGGACACATATATTTCTGACATTCAAGTTAAATAGCCTCATGTCCCAATGCCCGAGCTCTACCCTGTGCCAAACAATCAAATCTGAATCTAGCAATTACAGCCCCACTTGGAGGTTGTGACAGAGGGAGATGGGGACCTGGCAACATCTGAGAAAAATTGTGTCAGAGACTGAGGAAGGGTTTGCCCACTATTTTTCTGAATAAAAGGTGCTTTCTTATTTTGTGAAAATATAGTGTTAGCCTTTTTTCACTTATTTTGAATTGGCATGACCTTGCACAAAACCTAGAGATGTGCATCCTGAGCAGTCTGCAGCGATAATGTGTTAATTATCCATGACCTCTCCAGGATTTCGAATGGTGTATTCTCCAGCACTAAAGCTAAACTTAAGTTGCTAAGGAAAAGTTATCTTTAACTACAAAATAACAATTCTAGCTACATACACAAAAGAGAAAAATAAAATTTTAGGGTAATTGTAACATTGACTTTGCTTACTTCACCATCTCCTTGTTAGATTTATTCCTTTTTTTTGTGATACTGGGGATTGAATCCAGGGGCATTCGACCTCCGAGCTATACCCCCAGACCTATTTTTTATTCTTTATTTTGAAACAGGGTCTCACTAAGTTGCGGAGGGCCTCACTAAGCAGTGAGGCTGGCCGCGAACCCAGATCTTCCAGTCTCAGCCTCCCAAATGCTGGGATTACAAGGGTGCACCGCCATGCCCAGCAGATTTATTATTTTATATGATGTTGTAAAGGGACTGTTCAAGCAGTGTTCTCTTATGCTAGCACATTTGCAAATATTGTGTTTGATGGAGTCTTCTATTTCTGTTAGCCACATCTTCAGAGAAAATGTTTATCTCTTCTTCATTTTATGATCCGAGAGCATTATTAACTGCCAAAATAACCCAAGTAATATAGTGGTTGATATTAGCTGGGCACACTTAAAACAGAAATGGTCCTTTTTATTTAAGATTTTAAGATTAGAAAACAACACCATTGCTTTGAATAAAAGGTCACCCTTTTAAATGGAGGTTCTCAAAGCACTCAACATATATTATACATGTAGTTTCCTACTACATCTATGAAGAAAGAAGAATAGCCCTATTCTTTTAATATAGACATAAATATCTAAAGAATTATAATGGGGAACACAAATATTTTTCCAAGAAAGTTGAAGGAGGATGAGATATTCCAATTTTTCTTTCCAGCTATTAATCCTACACATTCATTAGGTGACAAGTGCCAAGTGCTCTGAAATTATGGGGATTCAAAAAAGACTATGAAATCCAACTTAAATAACCTGTGATCTAAAGATTGTCCTTTCTGCCTTTCTCACTACTAATGTGACCTGACATGCATGACAAAAATCTCTTGCAATAAGAGCCAATATATCTCTCCATATTTACATGGAAACTCTTCTATTTCCCTACTATTCAGTTTACTCCATATTTTTGGAAGTAGTTTTCACTATAGTATTTGTTTTTGTGTGTGCTCCGAATACTTCACTGTCTCATTTATATACCATGAATTTATCAGTCTAATTTTATTTTCCTAAGACAATAAAAATGTTTATCATCAATGTCAAGTTATCTAGATGTATATAAAGTAGGAAGCAAAAGCCCCAATAGTACTCCAATCTTGTAATATTATATATATTATATATATTACAGACATATTATATATACATATTAAATATATACATATATATTTATAATATATATATATATATATATATATATATATATATATATATATATTTGGTACTGGAGTACTAGGAATTGAACCCAGGGCCATTATACCTCCAAGCTTCACTCCCAGCCCTTTTTTTGTTTTGATTTGTTTTGTTTTTGAAAACTAGTCTTGCTAGGTTGCTAACAGTGTCACTGCACTGCTGAGCTGTCCTTCAACCTACGATTCTATCTCAGCCCTCCAAATTCCCAAGTACTACTGGTATTACAAGATGTGCACGACCATGCCTGGAACTATAATATTTTTTAATAGATTCTTCTATATTCTTCTTTATAGTACAAATATAAACACAACACTTTAAAATAGTACTTAACTGGGCATGATGACACACATCTATAATCCCAGTGGTTGGTTTGCTGAGACAGGAAGAATGAAAGTGAATGGTATCTTTTTCCCTTAAAACATGTCTCACATAGAAGCCACAAAATGGTAATGAGTTGGGTGGTGGCTTAGTGAGAACATCTTTCATGGCTGTTGCAATGAATGAAGGATAAGGGAGATGTCTCCTTGAATCTTAGGTGTCTCTCACTCTCAGAGCTGTGCATGTCATTGGTGCCTTTCAAATTGTGTAGAGTCTATCCTGCTGACACCTTTAATTTGGTGAGTACTATTTGCAGTGTATATGAAAGAAGGGAGGATTCCTAGTTTAAGCATTACTTAGAAGATCTATATGACAGAGGTATATTAAAAAGCTAAAACCAAGTCATTTCTCACTGAAAATAATCCGAAACAGTATTGTGTCAAGGGAGACATTATGTTATAGAAGATGAAAAATAAGAATTGGTATTCTGATATTTAGTTACATTTGCATAATCATCTAAACTTGTTTCCTCTGTGCTCTTGGGGCTAACTAGCATACAAAGAATAAAATAGTGCTTTATTAAAATATCAAAGATTTAAATATATGTGAATGTTATCAAATAGATCCCATTGAGATTTACCATATTTCAAAAATGAGGGGCTCTACAATTCTTGTTTTTTTGTGAACACAAATAAATGCAAATTCATGCCAAATAATTATCTGTACCATGAGGTCATTCTGTTATAAAAAAAAATAAGCTGCAAAAGCACAAGCTTTTTCCAAATTTTTGTTCAATCCATCTTCTCCACAGCAGGTCAAATAATGCCATTCTTCCTCCAACTCCATCCCAGATGCTTTTTCCTAACCCCCAGAAACTTTGACTATGTCACTTTACTTGACAGAAGGGACTTTGCAGCTGTGATCTTACAACAGGAGGAATATATAGGATAGTGCAGGAGTGCCAAAATCATCAAAACATCCCTTATAAGTGGAATACAGAGATGTGACTTCCAGAAGAGTGGTTAGAGACATGCAACCCTGCTGGCCTGAAAGATGGAGGGAGGAAGCCACTAGTCTAGGAAAGCCATCCCGATGGAAAGTTCCAGGAGATGGAGTCTCACCAGCAGAGTCTCCAGAATGAAACATTCATGCAAATTGAATTTAGCCCAGTGAAACTCGTATTGGGCCTCTAGCTACAAAACTGTAAAAGCTGTGCTGTTTTAAGGCACTAAGATTGTATATATGTTAATGGCAGCCATAGGAAACTAATATATACAATTTCTTCATTATTAAACTTAGAAATGGAAACTATCATACTTGTCCAACTTTGTGCTGAAGAATATTGGAGCTAGGCAAAAAGAAAATATTTGTTTTTCATTTTTGGAAAAGACTTAACCAAGTTAATAGGTTGATAGCCTGCTCACTGATACTCACACTCAGCTTTCATCCCACTCTTCCCACCAGACCAAAGGCTTTATGCCAACTTCCCAGTCCTACCAGATCCTCAGTTTACAAGACTTGCCCCTAAACCACCCACCCAGGTTTCTTGTTTAAAAATACCCTCCCTCATTTGAAAGGCACCTAAGATTGTTCAACTTGGTACTCTGCTCTACTACAATAATTTAATAAAATTATCTTTGCTCAGTTAGTAAATTTTTCCTATTTGGGGGCAGTTCACATGTAACCTAAGACATTTTTTCCACAGTCATAACTGGAAATTTCTTCATATAGCTAGTAAGGCCAAGGAACAAGTACCCAGACTATACTTCAGACTTTCCCTAAAATAAAGGAGGAGGAGGGAAAATAAAATAATGAAACTATAGGAAGAAAAATGTACATTAACTGAACACTTCATTTTTTGCCACTTCATTCAGTTATTTTAAAAATACATGCACATCCAAATTTTACATGTGTTTGTTTGCAATGATGGCATAAGACAATCTCCCCAAAATAATCTGCTTAACTTATGCTACAGAGAAGTAAATAATTCAATTCAAATCTTGGAAATTCAGAGGAATAATCCTGTGAATCTAGTGAGAAAGCACTGGGGTGGCTTTCCCCACTTGGCCTTGTGAGATATAACCTGAAGGCTGAACACATGACTTACCTCAATACATTCATGTTCTGTTTCTTCCCAATATTGTCATCCAGACTGTTCCTTCCATGCCCACCCATATGGCATATTGTCTGCCTCTCTCCTAGATTTTATTCCTTCCAATATGTGCTTGGTTACCAGTCACAGATCAAAAGACATGAACTGAACCAAACACAAGCTCAAACTTCACAAGAAACTAAAAGGTTCATAAAATACTTTAAAGCATTTGAACATGGGCACTATAAATCAACTGCTTTCCTGCATGTGGAATTCAGCTTCTATTCTTGTGCTTATTGTTTTTAACTCTCTCAGAATAGTAAGGAACACACTTTGGTGCATAAGTTTAACCCACCCAGATAACAGTGAAGAAGAATTATAATCCATTATATCTAAATTACATCTGTCAGCCGGGCGTGGTGGCACACGCTTGTAATCCCAGTATTCGGGAGGCTGAGACCAGAGGATCCGGGTTCACGGCCAGCCTCAGCTACCTAGTGAGGCACTCCACAACTTAGTGAGACTCGGTTTCAAAATAAAGAATAAAAAAAAAGTAGGGCTGGGGGTATAGCTCGGAGGTAGAATGCCCTTGAGTTCAATCCCCAGTACCGCAAAAAAAAAAAATAAATAAAATAAATTACATCTGTCAGCTGGAACACTGTTTTCACTAGTGAACATGAGCATTTAATCCATAAAGAAGAACTAAGGAGATAGTAAAAAATGGAATATATGTAGCAGTAAATTTAGAGACTTTGCTAGGACTAACGAAATACTAGATTATTAGCAATAAATAGAAAAAGTATTTCCGTTGCATGTGTTTACTTAAAGAACAATTATGCCTTTAAAAAAAATTAAGTTCTTATGAAATTTAATTTCTATTATATCCACTAAGGAATTGGCTTCTCTATCAAAATTTTACTCCAGATTTTTTTTCTTTCATTCTAAAGAACACTGAAAGTTCCCTTTAATGAATTTTAGGAGTAAATGCCATTAACATCACTTCCAAAAATACTAATGATAATAACTACTACTTATTTATGATTATGATATATATAACACTTTTAAATCTATTTTAAGTTATTTCTCTAAACAATGTGTTATAACAGGTATTCTTCTTATAATAGGCAATGATGACTGTAGTTAGGTAGATGTAACTGTCCCTGGATATCCACAAATGTATTTGTTCCCATTCCTTTTAATTTCTCAATTTTTCTACATATTATCCCATAAGACTATTTTATCAGTTAGAACATTAACTTCTGGAATTTCATTAAGGAGGTGAGCCATGGTTGAAAAATCCTTTTTATATTGCAAAATAGCTTTAAGGCATGGTAGTATATATTTAGTTATGTCAAGAAAGAAAAAACAAGTTGCAATATTCTCTAATTGTAGTCATGGTATGGTATTGTTTTCCAAAGTGCAAATCATGATCTATCTGTCTGCTATGCAAAGCAGAGCCCCAGAACTTGCAGCATCTGTATCACCTGGAGCTTCTTAGAAATGCAGAGTCCCTGGCCTTAGCCCATCTTCATAGGATCCCTAGGTGATTTCCATACCTGTTAAAATTTGGACTTAATGACATAGTTTTCTCTTGCAGTTTGAAAAGGCTGAAAGTACAAGAAATGAAGAATAATGCAGAGCTCCATAATCTTAGAAGGCCACTAGACACCAGATCAGAACATGATCTATAAACCTGAACCTTTGGAAATGAACCCCAAGCTTCTATGCATTTTAAACTTCCATGAGTGGCTTTGATGTGTAAGTTGATATAGATGCCCACCGATAAAAATGTGAATAACATTGTTTCCACACAGCTAAGATATTACTATGCATGCACTCCCCACATGATTCTAAAAGTCCTTGTCAACTCAGGAGTTCATAGAAGAAACCTGCAAGGCAACCACAATGAACTCAGAATGGACTCGGGGAGAACCACTGCATTCACCCTCAGAGACTCCATGGTCCCTTGAAAGCAGAATCTTACTCGTTTTTATTAAGCTAGGAAACCTTACACATCCAACATGAGAGCTATTTGTGCTTTTTCATCTATAGAAGTCAACTTCCTTTTCACTAGTTCAGTCAAATATAATCTTGAACAAATCAGCCCTTCTCAATTCAAAATCAGATAAACAAAAGATTACTGGTTTTGAAAATAACACATTAGAATCTTGATGCATGGATTATCATTCATCCATTTTTATATCCATAGCATTGAGCATGGGGATTATACATAAAACAAATAGAAGAATTTAACTGCAATGACAGACTATATGCCTTTTAAATAGGTATTAGCCCTAACACTCATAAACACAATACAGTTCTGCCATGCACTTCCTGTGATCTACATAATCTTAGTACCCTTTTATCTGGGTTCCAATATTACAAGATGGTGAAATATTCTAATCTGAACACTTGAAGCTGTGAAAATGAGGAAACATGTTGCCTTTACAGCTACATGGTGAACATGTATACAGCACCATGGACTGAAAAGTCAGTGCTCAGTAACTCACAAAAAAGAAGCCAGCTTTCAGGACATTCGGACATGTATCCATTTTCAAGTCTTCTTAATAAAAATCTGATTCCTGAAGAGGACTGAAGAAAAATCATCTTTAGTATCATTATTTAATCAATCTTGGCCTTTCTTTACCATTTTGTGTGATGCTCTTTTGAAATCCTTGTGATATTTCCCTCAATTCTGTAAGCTATCAAAGCCATCTTTAGAGAGGAACCAGGCACCATTCTGTTACACATTGTCACAACACTAAACACATCGGTCACCTCTTCCAAAATCATTTTTCTTAGTCATTGCTAGAATATACAAAGAACATAAAAACTAACAATAGCAAAAACAAATAACCCAAGTTAAAAATGGGCAATTGAAGCCGGGCGTGGTGGTGCACGCTTGTAATCCCAGCATTCTGGAGGCTGAGACCAGAGGATCCGGGTTCTCAGCCAGCTTCAGCTACCTAGTGAGGCCCTCCGCAACTTAGTGAGACCCAGTTTCAAAATAAAGAATAAAAAATAAGGCTGGGAGTATAGCTCGGAGGTAGAATGCCCCTGAGTTCAACCCCCAGTACCGTAAAAAAAATAAATAAAAAAAAATAATTAAAATGGGCAATTAAACTTAATAGATATTTCTCAAAATAAGAAATACAAATGGCCAATAAATATATGAAAAAATGTTCAACATCATTAACAATCATTGAAATGGAAATCAAAAGTACACAGATTCCATCTACTATCAGTTAGGATGGCAATCATCAGAACTCAAACAATATTATGTGAGGTGAGAATGTGGGAAAATAGGAACCCTTATACACTGTTAGTAGGATTGCAAATTAGTGCAGCCACTGTGGAGATCAGTGTGGAGGTTCTTCAGATGACCGGGAATGAAACCATTGTATGATTCAGCTATATAAATTCTGATAGCTTTTCCAATGGAACTGAAGTCATAATAGTATAGTGTATAGTAGCACAATTCACAATAGCCAAACTATGGAATGAGCCTACATGTCTGTCAACAGATAAATGAGTTACAAAACTATGGTATACACACAATGAAATTCTACTCAACCATAAAAAAAAATAAATAAATAAAATTATGTCATTTGCAGAAAAATGGATGGAACTAGAGAATATTATACTAAGAGAGATTAGCCAGCCTCAGAAAGTGAAGGGTCATCTATTTTCTTTCATATGTGGAAGCTAGAGAGAAATTGGGAAACATGAAAGACTTCAAATAAACGACATAAGATACCAATAGAATAGTGGGAGAGGACTTGTGAAGGGTTGTAGGGAGAGGTAAGGGGAGACTTGGCGAAGGAAAGAGTTCAGATAACCCTATGTACATTTGTGAAGCTATCAATGCCAATTTTAATATTGTGAATGGGGAAGGAGTGGGGAGATATTAAGAGGGAAATGCACTGGGTGCAACATGTATGCGTGTTTCTGTCACACTAAACCTCAACGTGATGTATGCTAAAATGTGGCAATAAAAATATATTAAAGTAAATGAAATAAAATTTAAGCAAAAAAGCATCCCCCCTCAAAGTCCGTATGTTAAAAGCTTGGTCCTCAGCATGGCACTATTGGATGGTAGTGTAACCTTAAGGAGGTGGGGCCCAGCAGGAGGTCTCAGGCAAATGGAGGCATAGCCTATCAGGAGGTGTTGTGACCTCAGTCCCCTCTTTTTCTACTCTTTTTGCTTCTTGGTCATGAGGTGAAGTAACAGGGCCAATGAATCATGGGCTGGAACCTCTGAAACCATGAGCCAAAATAAAGCTTTTCTCATCATAAGTTGTTTTTTTTTTTTTATTTCATGCATTTGTTATGGTGATAGGAAGAGGAGTAAGGCAATCATTGATACAATAATAACCAATTCTTATTGCATACTTGCTATGTCCCAGGCACTATATCTAAACACATGTATTCACAAAACTGTTGAAATGGGTAATATGAGCATTAGTGCAGCACCCTATCCTATGCATGAAGAAATGCAGGTCAGAGAGGTTAAAGAACTTGTTCAACACTGCACAGCTGCTAAGTGGCTTTGCTGTGAGTCAAATACAGGTAGTTGACCCAAAGGTCCTTCTTCTGTATCTTAATTCTATATGTTTATCTTCTCTCTGATTTACTAAAAACATTCATTCATTATTAGAGAATTTCCCAGCATTAGCAGAGAGAAGCATTTTGAGTATGTGAATAAAGTACTTTGGAGACAAAGGAAGTAAGCCTTATCTATGATAGCTGCTCAGGCTGAGGGCTCTCACACTTCAGTGTGCACCAAATGAACCAAGAAGGCTGAAGAATCTCCATTTCTGTCAAGCATCTCTGGGGCTGCTGATGCTGTCACTTTAGCAGAGCAGGAATTCCTTCCCTCCATTCAGCATATGCAAATTGTAATAATCACACTTCACTACCACTTGAATACATCACTTTCTGTTTTCAGTCTTCAACTTCCCTTCATTATCACCTTCAAAAGAGTTGAAGTGAAAAAAAATTAGCAAAGAGAAAAAAATCTAAGCCTTTTTTTATATCATTTTTAGCCATACCATTCAAAAAGAAAGGTGAGCACAAACTGTCCTTTCCTATAATCACGTATTAGCCATTTCTGATGCTTAAATTTAATGTGACATGCCTCTTGCATGCCCCTTTTGATAACAAATAACTTGAGATACTTTTCAATTCTTTTTCTTCAATTATATTTTCCTTACTGTTCAAACAAGATAAATTGAGGGAATCCAAACAATTTTTCATACGTCAGAAATCCAGTGCACCTGGGGCAGGCAGAGTTTGTTTAACAATACAGCGATAGTGCTTCTACAATTACAACCTAGGCATTTTTTCCCTCTTCAGGCTTTTAGTCAATTTCCTTTTCACAGCAACAAACCTCCCTTTACAAAAATAATTAACAGAAGAAATCATTCAATCTTCCAGTTAAAAAAAAAAAAATGAGGTACCATGATTAGAAAGTCAGGCAATTGATTTACAGGCTCTCAGGGCTGGGTGATTTTCTTATTTAAATTGTGTGTGTGTGTGTGTGTGTGTGTGTAGAGAGAGAGAGAGAGAGAGATACTATATTTCTGTTCTTAGCTAACAATTTTAATAATCTCTTATTGAAAAGTTCTTTAAATTTTAGCATATGAAGCTCTAACAGTTTGGATCATATGCCTCAAAAATCTGTAATATCTGACTTTATTATTCTTCTTTACCTTAGAAATTTTTACTGAAAAAAAAAGAAAAATTGAATAATAATTTAGGCATAAGTATTGACATTTCAAATGGAGAACAATCCATTAACTATCTATACTTATTATAACATAACTTTGACAATCTACAATTATTTTATGCTACTATATATGGCTGAGATGCAAATTAATGTAGTAATATAGCATTAGATCATATTTAGAGGAGAAATTGAGGCAATCAACTATAATCAAATATAAAATTGTGGGCTGGATATGGTTAGGATGTCAGAAATTACTGTGAAATATGAGCAAAGCTCAATTAGAAAGAAGATAATTATCACCCTTTACCCCTTTATTTTAGCTGAATGTCTGTGTAAAACTGAAGAGTTTATCTACCTACTTATCTACTGTGATCTTTGTTGGACAGAGGTAGGTAGAGAGATGTAAGACAACGTCGCAGGTGTAACTCTGTCTAACAGAGTGACCATCTCCACAGAAAGTTTAAAGGCACATCGGATTTAGGTGTTTCAAGAATCTTAACAAGAAGATACAAGAACGTGTGTGCAGAATGATGGCTTGAACAAATCAAAAGAAATTCAGCCCTAGGGAAGATCAATACTTTATCACTTGCACCATTTAAAAGTAAACAGGACAAAGAACTAGAGATTCAACTGTAAGGAGTAACTGCTAGACTGCCCCAGAGTAAAAGACCATTGAGATCATGATACCAAAGAGATCTTACCATTTCAATTCCCATCTCAATTTCTAGGATTGCACAGAATTAGCAATGCCAAGAAATGTCATTCATAACACTGCTTGATGCAGTAGCAAGGTATCCTCTACCTATGCGGTGGGATTCTCAAAACAGCACTGGGTGTGTTTTAAACACACAGCATTGAGCTTGTAGATTTGTTTCACTGCCTCCAGCCCACTCAGCATATCTCTCAGAAGGCCCCCAAGCAATTTACTGCCCTTTCATGCAGATTTCTTTCTTCCTTTTCTTTTTTTTTTTTTGTGGTACTGGGGATTTAAACCAGGGTATTCTACCTTCAAGTTAGACTCCCCAGCCTGATTTTATTTCTTATTTGGAAACAGGGTCTCAACTAGGTTGAGGAGTATCACTACTTGCTGAGGCTGTCCAGGAACCTGCAATCCTCCTTTCTCAACTTCCCAAGTACAAGGATTACAGGCATGCACCGCCATGCCTGGCCCACACAGATTTCTTACCTAAGTCCTGCACCTTCCAGGGTGCCTAGACTATGCCACACTGCCATACTGCTATCATCTCGCATTCCTAAAAATGTCAACCTTTAGTGATACTGAAAGTCAGGGAAGCATTGGCATATACCTTCGTTTCAAGGAGGACAACATTTTCTCTTAGCTCTTGTCAAGTTAAGAGATGATAATGAAATAAACTTCAACTTTTATCTATTAATTATTTAGCATAATCTGTGAATGTAGGACAGCAGCTACCTCCTTCTTCTCTTTGTACTAGCTTGGATTTGTGCAATTGCCACCATCTATAACTTTGATTAAGAGTTATGCATTCCATGAGGCAGATGAAAGTGCATAGGAGAAAAAGCAACAAATTTCCACCACATAAACAGGTACTAACAGCAGAAGGCTTTTAGAGGGAGGGCTCAGTCAGCATAGACTTCCAAGACACATATGACTTCCAAGTTAAATGAGAAATGAAGAGAAAGAAACTGAGACATAAGACATAACATGCTTGAATGCACACATCTGAATGCACTCATATTTATAATGCATGTTGTTTGTCAAACCATATATTCATGGAACCCTCTATTCTATACACAGTCTGTTCTAAACACTATAAAATAGAGTTAATACATATACCACTATTTTCTAAGACAAAAGTATTTTAAATATTAGATTTTTTACTATTGCTCATGCATGTAGGTGATGAACTTAACTTTATTTAAAAAGTAAAGACATTTTAGTTGGGTGTGGTGGTGCACATCTGTAATCCCAGTACTTAGGAAGTTAAGATCCAAGGATAACATGTTTCAAGGCCAGCCTCAGCAACTTAGCAAGACCCTAAACAATTTAGCAAGATTTTGTTTCAAAATAAAAAATAAAACTGAGCTGAGGGTGTAGCTTGGAGATAGAACACCCCTGGGTTCAATACCCAGCACCAAACATATACACATACATATACACAAGAAAGAGAGAAAGAAAAAAGAAAGAACAAAAGGAAGGAAGGAAGGAAAGATGAAGGAAGGAAGGAAGGAAGGAAGGAAGGAAGGAAGGAAGGAAGGAAAAGACATTTTAACATAAATGAATGTTGCCAAACTTATCTGCAATTTATTTTAAAGCTCACCTATGAGGCCTCGTGTTCCACCTCTTCTTCTTCTGTTCAACCACATATCACACTCATTTTCACTGCCATGTTTTGCTTATACCATCCTGCCTGAGAAGGATACTCTTTGCCTGCTTATTTATCTTTCAAACTCCAGATAAAAGATCCTTTCCCAAGAAACCTCTCAGATAACAACCACCAGTTGCTTTATAAACTCAAATAAATGGGCAAATCATAATCAAATTCTAATGGCATTTCTTGTATTGCTCAGTAATTTCCAATCATTCCATATAACTGTGGGCTGCTCAAGAGCATAATCTAATTACCACTTTTTGTACACAGATTTCCCTAACCCTGCAGAAGGATAGTTAAGTGGAATATGTATCTGTGGTGGGGAATGTACAAAGTGGCATTGAAAGTGACATTGGACCAGAAATAAAACAGACCAGGGTTCCTGGGTTCTGGTTTTACCAATGATGTAAATTGGACAAACTAGTGTCATTGTGATCAAGTTTTCTTGTCTATAAAATAAGATGATAGTAAATGATCCTCTAATTGCTTACATGTGGACGCTGGCATGAGAGTGTTCTTTATACTGTAAAGGGCTGTCAAATCATCACTTCAATGTACATTCTTCCCTTGCATTATGCATTAGGAAATATTATAAGCAAGGTTCCATACAACACCTTTAGTTTACTGAGTTTGTGCAGTTTTGTGACAAAGAATTCTTGGAACTTTCAGTTAAAAGTAGATGATGACAATATTAATGAATTTTGTAGTATCTATCAACTAGAGAATTTGATTAACAATGTAAAAACAAAACAAACTTCCCAGAAGCATCACATCCATGGTCACAGGTCCACTGGGCTCTACAAACAAGCAATGTCTCTGCAGGTGCATGTTTATGCCTTCATTGATCTGTGACAGTAGGACCTAAGTCCAGGCACTGCCACCATAAATCTACAAAGCAAAATCCTCCTTTGCAATTCTTATTCATTTTTTGGAATTTATTACCAACAACATAAAATATATAACATGTCTTGTATAGTCTCAAGACAATACAAGAGACAAAGTAATTTGGACAGTAAACTTTAAGGCAGAAGAAAAGCTCTATTTTTAATAAGTAATATATTCTTAAGATCCCAAATCAAATCAGCAAAAAGCAGCACAACTTTTTTTTTTTTTTTTTTTTTTTTTGCGGTACTGGAGACTGAACCCGGGGCATTCTACCTCTAAGCTATACCCCTAGTCCTATTTTTTATTCTTTATTTTTGAAACAGGGTCTCACTAAGTTGCAAAGGACCTCACTAAATAGTTGAGGCTGGTCAAGAACCCAGATCCTCTGATCTCAGCCTCCCAAATACTGGGATTACAAGCCCACGCCACCATGCTCAGCTTGCACAACATTTTTTGAAACAATAAAAACTTTAAATGAGTATCTCTTGTTACAATTGTGCAAGCTAAGACTGTGAACAAGTTCAGTTTTCTCTTAGAAAAAGCAAACTGAGGCAATTCTGAAAGTCTTTCCAATCACCTACACCCCGCTTTTGGCTAGGGACATCACAGACACCTAGTTGTCTGGCCTAAGTTACATATCAAAAAATATCAATTGCTGTGGGTGGAAAATCCAGAACCTCCTACTCCATCCTTCTAGATGCCTTTCAATTCACCTTGATAGATTTGATTTTAGTCTGTGCAGAACTATAAATAATTCCTCAAGGTTATTTAAGGCTGTATTGTATTGGGTCTACTATTTCAAGATTTTCAGGCACTTGTTACATATATGTGCAGTCAAATAACCCCTAATTACAAAATTCTCTTGAAATTCCAAAATGCAAATGAATTCTTTCAAAATGTTGCAAGATTCACTTTTGACATTATTTCAGCATCCCAACAGGTCCTCCTGACAGTGCTGTCATGCTACATCCATTCACCTTTTAAGCAATAAAAACTTAATAGGAAGTGAAAACTGGCACAAGACCAAAGCAAGGGAAACTATGAAAAGAAAGTGGAAGGAGAGAGGAGAACCTATGTGGTACATCCAGACGATGCAGGTTGCCAAGTCCGGGCAGCTATGGGCTTCACCATGAAGATTTGATACTCAGAATCAAAGGAGCAAAACTTCAATATTTCATATTACCATAGAGGCTCGGCAAGATTAAATAATTAAAAAGTGCTATCTAGACTAATGGCAGTGCTTCAGATTGGGGGGGGGGGATACACAAGATTGGGCATTGTAATGACTACTTGATGTAACTTAGAATACAGATAATCTTCTCTTGAATTAAATTATTCACTCTAAATAAGAATAGTTAAAATATATGATTATGGAAGACTCTGCTGTAAAGCTAGTAATTGTTAGGCTGTCAGGAAAGAAGCATCACTGAAGAAGAGACTTGGAAGGGACATTTTAGCAGAACCTACAAGGCAGGTGGTTCCTTGCCAATGTGAATGTGAGGTTATAAATCATCCAGGACGCAGGGCCCTCCAAAAGGTACAGGAAAAAAGAATAAGATAAATTATTTGGTCTCTAAAGGCAAAATTTAAGGGTCATTTGCTCCATAAAATCTTTCTTGATCACCCCAGTCGACCCACACTGATCTCATTCAAATTCTTTGGCATTTACACTTCCATTCATTTGGAATGTTTGAAAAGCTGATGTTTAATGCTGGTTATCGTAGTAGCAGTTTGACTACGTTATACATTTAAGCAGATCAGTAATTCTTCTTGGCATAATATTTTTCTCACACACCCACACACACACCTTTGTACCCATCCACAAAATTCAACACAATATCTTCTACCTATAACTAGTTTGGTTGATTAGAATGTTTGAGATAAAGCAGTATTCCTTTGGGACTTCTTTCTAATTGGGACATTGCTACAGGTTTAAGAATTCTGGTTCTAATGCATACACAATATCAAGTGAGGATATTCACCAATTAACTGATGGATCTATTGCTTTGTCAGTACATGTCACTCCAAATTGTATACAATCCCAGATTTTTCTCTATCATCTAATTTGTAGATTTACAGGAAAATTTAGCTTCCCCTGCTTTAATAATTCAAATTCAAATAAAAATTACTTTCGTCTTTCTATCTGGAAACCAGAGGAGCCTTAATAGCATTACAATATATAATAAGGTATAATCAATAATATTAAAAATCACACCCAAAAAACCTCTTGTGAAAAGATCTCAATACTTTTCTAAAGATTTTGTCTTATAAACTGGGCATGGTGGCACATGCTTGTAATCCCAGCACTTGGGAGGCTGAGACTGGAGGATCCAGGTTCACAGCCAGCTTCAGCTACATAGTGAGGCACTCTGCAACTTAGTGAGACCCTGTTTCAAAATAAAGAACAAAAAAATAGGGGAGGACTTCCAGGAAAATGGTAATGGAGTGAGACTCATCTCAAGAAGCGCTGTGAGCTCCATTCAAATCAGCCATAGAAGCAGCTTTCTGACAGAAGAAAAAAGCAACAAAAGGGTGAAAAACACTACAAAAACTGAAATAGAGCTGATCAGAATCTGGAAGGCCGACCAGGGAGAGCAAAGAGGCCTGTCTCCATGGCCACGGCGCCAGGCCACTGAGTGGTGGCCACCACTGAGCCAGCCTCTGGAGTAGGGTCTACTAACAAAGAAATATATAACAACTCTCTGCATCCCCACTAACCAGAGGTGGAGTGAGCGACTCCTGAACTCCTCATCCTATTGAGGCACCTTCGACAGAGACTAGAACTCGTGGTACGACCAGCTTAAGCCAGTAAGGGGCCATTCCAGCTCACTGCTCCCTACAGAGATGGAGCAGAGGTAACTGCACTGCAGAGCTTGAATCAAAACTGTCCCAGGAGCAGCTTCTTGACAGAAGGAAAGAGAATCAAAGCAGCATAAAAGTGAGTAAAGCAACAGAGGCAGTTGGTCGGAGTCTAGAGAGCAGACCAGGGAGAACGGGGGAGCCAGCACATGCCCAGCAGTAATAGTCGCCATTTTATCTGCTGCCCACAGCAGCAGGAATCTACCCAAAATATCTGCAGAGGCCAAATCAGGTCTGCTCTGACAAACTTCAGGGATTTTTATTTTGCTTCTTGCTGATGTTTCTTGTTTTCTGGGATTTTTGCTTGTTTTGCTTTGTTTTTACTCTGTTTTCACTTTGCATTGTTTCGATTTATGTTTGTTCGGAGGATTGGTTGCTTTGTTAGCTTTTGATAGACCCTAGAAGTCAACACCTGAAGCCCACCAAAGATACCAATAGAGCAGGCAGAAGAAGTACCAGAGTAATTGCAACTCAGTACAAAATAACATTCACAGAGAAAAAATAAAAATAAGAAACCTATAAATTCAGAGAAAGTGTGCAAGAGCAGCAAAGTTATAAATTTAAGAACAGGGAAACCATGGGAAGGAGAAATAACAAAGAAACAATGAGTCAACAACCCCACAATAACAGAACTCAACGACACTGAATGACAGAGCTTACCAGAAAGACAATTCAGATCTTTAATAATAAAAATGATACAAAACTTCCAGAAAAAATGCAGAGAGAGCTAGAAAGAAATAAAGGAACAAATAAGCAAAGAATCTGACACCCTGAGCAGGAATCATAGAGAAGCCTTGAGGGAAGTGAGAGATGCAATAATAGAAGTGAAGGCATCAAAACAAACTATAAACAATAGATTAGACCACATGGAAAACAGAATATCACTCCTAGAAGATGACCATTCCAAAAATAAATCCATTATACATAATCTAGAAAACAAAATTTGACAGTATGAATCCGACAGCGATGAGATCTGGGCCAATTATAAAAGAGCTAACCTAAGAATAAGAGGTGAAGAAGAGGGATTAGAAGTTGAAACTAATGGAATAAAAAACCTTTCCAAAGAAGTAATATCAGAGAATTTTCCAAGCATAGAAAGAGAAGTTGACACACAGGTGCAGGAAACATATAGAACCCCCTTCAGACAAGACCAAAGAAGAGGTTCACCATGCCACATAATAATCAAGATGACTAATGTAGAAGCTAAGGAAAGAATTCTAAAGGCAACAAAAGTAAAAGGCCAAGTGACATTTAGAGGCAAACCAATTAGAATCACTCCAGACCTCCCAAACCAACTCAAGAAAGCCAGGAGGGGCTAGAGTTAACATATTCCAAACCTTGAAAGAAAATATCTTGCAGCCAAGATTCTCCTACCCAGAAAAACTCTCTCTCAAAATGGATGGGGATATAAAAACCTTCCATGACAAACACAAACTGAAATCATTTATGTCTTCCAAACCAGCACTAGAGAAAACACTCAAAGAGATTAACTACAAAGAAGAACTAACAAGTAAGCATCAGAACCAGAGAAACAATAATTTCCAGGAAGCAAACAGATAAGCAAAGAACAAACACTACTGCAAACAGAAGTCAAAACTCAAAATGTTAGGAATTAAAAATCATCTCTCAGTACTCACACTGAATATAAATGGTCTCAACTCCCCAATAAAAAGGCACAAGGTGGCAAAATGGATCAAAACCCAGAATCCATCTATATGCTGCCTGCAAGAAACACACCTTACAAGCAAAGATTCCCACAAACTAAAGGTGAAGGGCTGGAGTAAGGTAATTCATGCCAATGGAACTCGAAGACAAGCAGGAGCAGCAACTATGATAGCAGATAAATTAAATTTCAAGCCTAAGCTCATCAAAAGAGACAAAGAAGGTCACTTTTTACTAGTAAAAGGAACAATACAGCAAGAGGACATAACAATTATCAACATCTATGCCCCAAACATAGGTGCAGCTACGTTCATGAAACAAACTCTACATGATATAAAATCACACATAGATCCCAATACACTAATACTGGGAGACTTCAACACCCCTCTCACATCACTAGACTGATCTTCTAAAAAAAAGTCAGTAAAGATGCTTCAGACCTAAATAGCACCATACACCAAATGGACCTGTTAGACACATACAGAATATTTCACCCAACCACAGCTGAATTCATATTTTTCTCAACAAAGCATGGAACCTTCTCGAAAATAGACCACATTCTGGGCCACAAAGAGAGCACTGGCAAATTCAAAAAATGTAACATAATTCCTTGCATCTTTTCAGACCACAATGGAGTGAAACTAGAAATCAACTCTAAGAAGACCCAGAGTAACCATCTAAACACATGGAGACTGAACACCACATTGCTGAATGAGGAATGGGTCATAGAAGAAGTAAGGGGGGAAATTAAAAAATTCCTAGAAACCAATCAGAAACTCAAAACAGAGACACAACATATCAAAACCTCTGGGACACCTTAAAGGCAGTACTAACGGGAAAATTTATAGCACTGAGTGTCCATATAAGAAGAACGGAAACTCACCAAATAAATAACCTAATAACACAGCTCAAAGCCATTGAAAAATAAGAACAGTCCAACACCAGAGCCAGTAGAAGACAGTAAATCATGAAAATCAGAGCATAAATTAATGAACTAGGAAATTAAAAAAAAATACAGAAAATCAACAAAATCAAAAGTTGGTTTCTTGAAAAAATAAACAAGATAGATAAACCATTGGCCAACTTAACCAAAAGAAAGAGAATCAAACCAAATTACCAAAATAAGAGATGAAAAAGGTGATATTATCACTGACAGTGTGGAAATACAGAGATTCATCAGAAACTATTTTGAAAAACTATACTCCAACAAAATTGAAAATCTGGAAGAAACTGAAAATTTTTTAGAGACATACAATCCTCCTAAATCAAGTCAAGAAGATATAGAAAACTTAAATCAACCAATAAAAATCAAAGAAATAGAAACTGCAATAAAAAGCTTACCATCAAAGAAAAGCCCAGGGCCGGATGGTTTTCCAAGTGAATTTTATAAAACATTTATGGTAGAACTAATCCCAATACTCCTCAAACTATTCCATGAAATAGAAAGAAATGGGTCCCCCCAAACACTTTCTATGAAGCCAACATCACATTAATACCAAAGCCAAATAAAAACATCTCAAGAAAAGAAAACTATAGGCCTATATTACTGATGAACCTAGATGCAAAACTGCTAAAAAAAAAAAAAAATACTAGCAATGCACATTCAAAACCACATCAAGAAAATTAAACACCATGACCAAGTCAGGTTCATCCCAGGGATGCAAGGTTGGTTCAACATATGAAAGACAATCCATGTAATACACCACATAAAAAAACTCAAAGACAAAAATCACATGATCATCTCAATTTATGCTGAAAAAGCATTTGACAAGATCCAACACACATTTATGCTAAAAGTCCTGCAGAGAATCAGAACAGAAGGAACATATCTCAAAATCATAGAGGCAATATATAATAGGCCTACAGCCAATATCATATTAAATGGAGAAAAACTGCAAGAGTTACCACTAAAAACAGGAACAAGACAAGGATGTCCATTATCACCTTTTCTGTTCAACATAGTAGTTGAGACTCTAGCCAG
>PVLC010003660.1:0-29461 GCA_004027655.1 Graphiurus murinus
GGTACTGGGGATTGAACTCAGAGGCATTCTACCTCCGAGCTATACCCCCAGCCCTATTTTTTATTCTTTAATTTGAAACCGAGTCTCACTAAGTTGCAGAGTGCCTCACTAGGTAGCTGAGGCTGGCCGCGAACCCGGATCCTCCGGTCTCAGCCTCCCGAATGCTGGGATTACAAGCGTGCGCCACCACGCCCGGCTCGATGTCCCCTATTTTTGAATTAACATATCCTTTCTTCTTTTCCTCTTATTCTTTTCCAATATCTCAAAAATGCAATGAATAATGTATATTGAAGTACCCTAATGAATAATATCTTGTCAAAACTTTATCTTTAGAGAAACTCATATATCATTTTATGTAATGGCAGACACTAAAAAGAAAAAAAAATCTCAGCATGCACATAATCTTAGAACATGTGGCAATAAATATGAACTTGGATTTTGAAGCAATTAGGAGGTCAGCATATCTACTAGGCAATAAAATTTTTATTCTATCAATGAATGGATTTAAGATGTTAGTTTTTATGTATCTTATCAGAAAAGAATGAATGTGATACATCATAAATTATAAAACAAGCACTAGTTTGAAAATGACATGCACTTTGAAATGTTTTTCAGCATGTTTATAGTCACAAATAGCCCTTTGTCATCACTTTGCAATAAAAAATGGTTGTAGTCAGTTGTCAGTTTTGTGTATAGTAAGCTGCAGCTGAAATTCTTCATTGCTCTCGTTCTTACTATACAATACTCAGTAGAGTAAAACTCAATAATACTAAAATCTGGGTTAATATATTTGACACATTATAATCAGCTCTTGTTCAATCCACATATCATGTGACCCAGTATTTAAGACCTAAATTAATGTTGAAAATACAAAGTGAGATGAAACTAGAAAGAAATGCTGATGTCTTCTATTTCTTCAATATATATACTAGAAACAGTTCTCTGAAAAGTGCCTATAAAGTGTATTTTAGGCTTGATTTTAATACAATGTCTTACTTAGTTGTACTAAGGAAATGTGCTAGATATAAATTATTCTTTGCACAACACTTCAAAAATTATAGGTGATTTTATTGACTGCATTTTATTATACCCACTATGAACATCTGAAGGTAGAGGGGTTTAATTTTCTTTTAGAGTCATTTTGTAGTTGAAAAAGTTGATAATTTGAGATGTCTAAAATATATGCACATGGTGTTATGCCTAATTCAGCACAAGGACAATCTTGCAATATGTTTATTTTTAACAATTTGAAGTTTTAGGTGATTTTATATTCATTACATTTGTGTTGTTTTTATTTATTTTTCTAGCCTATAAATATTTTAGAAATACTAAAAATGGAGTTTCTTAATTTTTTTAATTATGCAGAAAAAAAGGTATTAATGTTTATTACTCTGTTTTTCTGAGACTTTATAATTTTTTTTTGTTTAGAGGTTCTAATGGTATACAATGGAAGAAAGCTTTAGAACATTTATATTTGTATTTTGCCATAACCTATATAATTCAATATAAAATGTATGATAATTATTACATAAATTTAAGCATATTTTACCTCTTCTTTGGAATAAAGATACCTTATGATCAATGAAATGTATTTGATATATTTGGATGTAGCTTTCTTGAACATCTCTCATATATTTGAAGCTTTCTCTGGAAAGTTAGCATTGTTTTTGCTGCTGAGGTTGCCTCATTTTTTTTGCTCTGAATTAATGACAATAATAATCCAGGTTCATTCATATTTTTATTATCAATATTAAGAGAAATAAGACAGATTCTCTCTAATATATGTTTTAAACAATTAATATGATATGTGCTCTATGTTATTTTATGAGTAATAATTTATTTAGTAAATGTGTTACATGTTCATTGTAAGAAATGAAGATCGCATATCAATTCTCAACTCCTAAATAACCAACATTAAATAAGTGTCTTCATTTTTCAACTTATCACTGACTAAAGAGACCAAGTGAGCTAAAAGCATGCAGAATGATCTTAATAGTCAATGAGAAAAATTATGATTATTTTATGATCTTTAAAAAATTTAGTCAAAATATTATAGCTTCCTATTGGTAACTATAAGCATATAGAAAAATAGTAATCTAATATTTATTTAACATACTTATTTAAAACATTAGAAACTATATTGTTTTATTGCCAAATCTGTATCAAGGGTAGTTTGAACAATGTGTTCCTTCATATTTTTTTTGTCACATAGTGTGGAATGAGGATCTTTCCTATACTTGGCCAGTTATTATCATACTCTTTCTAAATTTTGATTATTTCTAACATTTTTGGGTGTTTTAATTTTCAATTTTGTGCACTATCTTCAAAAGTACCTTTACGCACACATACACACACACTAGTTATATGTAGTGAGACTTGAAGTGTTATGCTCATATATGCACACATCTACACATCTCTTAGTGCATTTCCCTCCAAATTATACCTTGATGTGGAATTTTCTCTAGCATCATTTCCTCTAAAATAAGCTCATTTTGTAATGCCAATTTCTTTCCTTATTTATGTCAATAAATTTGCTTTCACTGTCTCTCCATCTTTAAACTTAGAGTCATTTAAATGGTAACTGTATCAACATTCTCATGGTCAGATATAGTTTCCACAATTTCACTTTCATTTGATTCAAATTTTATTACCATAGTTATCACTTTTTTCCTTTGTGCACTTTCATGCTCACTGGCCAGTTTATTCCCTTTATTATTAATTTGTATAAGATATTACTTAGAACAAGGAAGTAATCTTGTCTGTATGCTTTGATGTTTGTGTATAAACTGAATTACAGATATGTAGACTTTAAGAGAAGTGATGTTTCATCACTGTTATGTACATTCTATTTTTACATTTTAACTTGTGGACAGAAAAGCTAGAAACAAAATTTATACTTCATGGAATTACTCAGTATATATCCTGTGTCAACTGAAATTTGAGTCTTCTTATTAATGGAGGTGTTATTTAACTTATCACTAAACCACAGTAACAGAAATTTATGTGTGATGTGAAAATTGAAGTCAGTCTGTATTGAGGTTTTGACGTATTCTGTATTTGTGCTCTACTGAAATAAACCTTCAATTCTGCTTATTTTCTCTTGAAGGATTTCTCAAAACATATATTTTTCTAAGTTTCTCTTCTGAAAGACATGCCCATTTACATTTTTTAAAAAATATGTAATATGGGAGTTTCATACTTCCCCAAAGATCATCTATTTCTTAGACAATGGCTAACTTATTTAATGTATATGAAAAAATCAGTTAAGATGTACATGTATGGTACTAAAACACAACCATAAAACAGTACATTAAAGAAAGATGTGTACAGTTTTTCTCCAACTGCTGTATTTCTATATACTGATGAATAAAAATACTGATTCCAGCTGAGATTTCTTTTTTGGTTTTTAGTTACATGTAACATTAATGTTTAAATTGCATTTTAAAATATTTTATTTAATTGTCTTTATTGTTTATAAAACTATGACATAATGATGACTTGAACTTATGTCTGAAAATGAAATGTCTTTACACTGAGGCTCCTCTTCTGAAGAGCCAGTAATGTCTTTCTGAGATTAAAATAATTTCTTGTTTTGGACATGTTTCTAGCAGTTGTTCTTTCCCTTTATAAATGCAATGAGCAAAGTCTACCCATTATATATATATTTATATATATATATATATATATATATATATATATATTGTCTATAATATAGTGACAATTTTAAGTAAATAATTTGAAGATAACAAAATGTGTGTAGTAATATCTTCTATTGGAATAAAAAATATTTGGGATATTGTTTTAAGTGTCTTATTAACTGTCATTTATTTAATCTCTGCAACATCTCTAAAGTGGAAGCATTGGTATTAAGCTAGCTCTACAGGTTAGGAAAGTGAGGCACAGAATTATTAAATAATATGACCAAGGTTCTTATAGAACTGTGGAATACGATGTCTTGTTAATAAGATTATGTATACTGCAAATTCTGTTTTATAATTTGTCTATCAAAAATCACTAATACAGAAATAACAAAGAGAACATTTAGTCTGCATCTCCATCAAATGGTATTAAATTAAAATTATTAAAATAGATTGATGTTACCTTGCTGATTTGAAAGTTTGAAACATTGCTCTCTAAATCATTTTAGATATTCTACTTTTCTCCTTTTATATTAGTGTCCACATTATATAGATTATGCATGTACATAAGTTAAAATAAATACATAAATCCACTCAAAATAAAATAGTAAATTGTGTGAGATTTTTTCATTTCAGCAAGTATTAATTTCATGTCTGTCTGAATATGTTTATAAATTTGCCAAATATATAGAATTCTCTCAACTATTTACTATCATTGTCAGGGAATCTTAAGTTAAATCATTCGGTTACTCTGTTTAAATATACTGAATATTTTATTATAAATCTTCTGAACCGTTTTTGAAAAAGGAAGTGACTGCATAGTGATTTTACTTTCATTCCAACATTTTCATATATTTAAAACATTTGGATAACACCACCCTTCTCAGTTGTTGGAACAAGGGGTATGATGCAAGCTAAAACTAACTAGAAAAAGTTGAACTTAATTTATCAGTTTCAATAAATGAAGTGACAGGCACATAGTTTGTTAAAATATATTAAGTGTGAAAAAGGTAAGCACTATAAATCAGAAGCTTACAGTGATAAGAGAAGGGCACATTTAGAATGTTGATGAAATTGTAGTGTGTCTTGGGATATATAGTGAATATTCATTCACCTAAGAAAAACTCATCTAATCTCCATCTAATAATTCAGCATTCTAATTACATGGCTATATTTGAATTAATATGTTTACCAAGGATACTAATTTTAATTTTACTTAACCCCATCATAATTTGACTGAAAACATGAATGATTTTATTCTTCTACTGAAATACTTGGACCCTTTCTGCATTACACAAATGAGAACATGGGAACTGGTAATTGACTTAGGTTATTATGCGAAGTATGGTCTCTTTGCATTGTTGTTAAGTCCTTTTATAATAATGATGTAAAAAATTGAAGTATATTGTAAAACACAGAGTTAAAATGTTGCTATTACTCCTTAATGGAAGTGTTTATCTCTCATATTTTCTAGAAAACTATACAACTTTGTGTAATTCCACATTTATTTATTCTATGAATTGAGCAGTAAGACTTTTTAAAATTAGATTACATTTAAAAAGCACACTAGGAAAATTTAATAACACTAATTTGAGAAAAGAAAAAAATTCATATAATTAGAGAATTATTTTTTAATTTATGCCATTATATCACATATTTGATGCTTTTGATATAATTATTAAAATATGAAATAACTTATTTTTAGATGTACCTGGAACTATATTAATTTTAATTCTAGCTACTTCTTCACCAAAAATTGAGGTTTTTTTTTCCTGATATCAATACTTCTATCACAATAAATAACAATTTCCTTAAGTATGTCTTCACCAGATGGATGTTTCAGTTAGCATATATCCCATCAGAATGAAGTAAACCTACAATGCCCCAGGTCTGTGACTTTCTTCATAATCCCTAATCGCTGGTTTGCCACTATGTAATGAAACTGCCTCCTCATCTTGAGTAGGTAATTCACTGTGATTTAAATGGGATTATTTTAAAAGTAGTTTGGAAACTAAGTAAGATTTAATTGACATTATACCAATCGAATGATATTCTAGAGACAGAACACTGAAATAAAAAAAAAACATTCAAGTCACTCTGTTTTACAATTAAGAAACTCTGCCCTCATTGAAACTTAATGCTGGTGTTTCCCAGACCTTCAACTCCTTTGTCTAAATCATAATTCAAATACTATTTTAATAATTTGTTCTTATGACTTAACAAAATATTACATTTTAAAAGCATGTAAAGCATAAATCCTTGTGCAACTAAGATAACATTATAACAAGATATTCACAATTAACTGAGTTCAAATTTCTCAAATGAAACAAGTGATGGAGAAAATGCAAACATTTCATATGAGGATCAGAGTTCAGAGATTAAGGTCTTATTACATACACACAGCACGAATGTTAACTGAGCAGGAAAGTGACTGAAATAAAGGATCAGGTTTGAGAACAGTCTCTTTAACAAAATTATTATATGCTCAAGGAAACATTTTTCATTTTCAATTTATTCATCTAAATTATATTCTATTTCTTCCTTGAGATTAAATCTACATTTCCATATAAAGACATTTCTATTTCTATTATGTCATTGAATAATATTAAAATGTTTCCAACACTTTTTGGAAGAATGGATATTCTTAATTTATAATGGACAATAATTTTTCAGCTTTACTATTTCTAGAAAATTACTTTTTTCAATATTCTTAAAATGTTGTATCAAATATGTAGACCTTTCTGCCTCTGACATTAGAGCAAATGCTACTGATTATAGGAGTTACTATTTTATTAATACTGATGGGATTCTGTTGTAACATCCAGGTTGGTGCGGCCAACCCATTTATATTACATATGTATGATCAATACCAATTTAGCAATTTATTATGTTCAAAATAATTTATAAGTTTAAATAATATTCTAGGAAAAACATCCTTTGTAATTTAGAGAAGTGTCAGTGAACATATAATGAAGTTTAAAATTATAATTACATTTTAGTTCTTAATTCCCTTTGGAATAAGCTACCTATCTTGTCAGAGCCTGGTTGATGCTGGACCTCCCTAACATGTTTATATGAGTCACATAATTGTATCTTGAACTCAGCTGTCAGCTGATTACATTTTTATTCATAGCATGTCTTCAGTACTGTACTCATCATTCTGGGTTAAAAAAAGCTTTATATCAAGCAATCCTCATTTACCTTTATAAAGTTATATCTGAGTTTTGCATTCCAATCTCTATTAATTCATTCTTAAATTTAATACAGGCATGTGGAATTGCTTTGATATCATTGATCTCTATTCTTTACAAAGTCAAATATGTAAATAAAACAAATTTAGGGCTTTTAAAGTGTTACAGTTTTATGATGTTGCTTGTATTTCTTTCTCACATGGCAAAGTATCATCTCTAGGTATAGTAATAGACAAACAAGAACAAATTTTGTATTTTTACTACTTATATCTTCTCTGTCCACAGTATCTCATGTATTCTGTGTGACTTAATGACCTCATTACTAGGATTTATTTTTTTTGCCATTCATGATGCTGTTTTCAGGAAAATGCTATATAACATTTAAAATGGACGCTTTCCTAAGAAGTAGGTTAAACTTGATTCTTATTCTGTTACACAAAGTTGATATGAAGTGTGAGTTTACACATGCTACCAAGGATATTCAGGAAAAAAAATTCACTTGCTACTTTGATTCTTAAATATATATTAATATGAGTACTTTATCTTGACCTTAGTGGCTTGATTAAATTTTAACTTGCACAATTACTATTTGCCTAGGCAAATCATCATTTCAATTAAAATTGCTTAGTTTAATTTCCATTACCTAAATTATGCTGCCTTTTTTTTTTTTGAGTCGTGTTACTCCTGAATTCAGATGCAAAGCAGCTATTTTCAGGTAGCCACTTTGTCCAGAAGATCCTCTGATAATATAAAAGCACACTGTCTTATAAGTAAGCACTATAGAAAAGAGGCATCTATCATCCATTTGTTCTTACCTAAATTATGACACATTTGCTTTCTAAATGCCTGTTGTTTAATTCTTATAAGAATGTTTCATTTATTTAATCAGAAAAGTGGTTTATTTTAATTATGAATTAGGTTAATTTTTAAGATGTTAACAATCAAATCTTAATCACCATTGTTATATAAGAATGTATCTGTTGTTATTAAAATATAATATATTTGAAACTCACATTATGTCTAGTCTGAAATATGGTTATGTCCAGGTGGAAAAAGGTATATTAATGTTTATTATAGCCTCATGTAAATATCTGTTTATAATGATATTATTTCAGAAAAAACAATAGCAAAATGTCTAGCCTTCTTTAATTCTCTCTTCTCAATGGTTTGGGCCTCATGGCACCAAATCTAATCCCTTTCCACACTCTATCTTGATGACTTTTCTTCTCTATGTATAGTATTTTTTTTTTCATTTTCTCTTCATTTCCCATTTACATCAGCCTCCACACATTTGCCCCTCCCCCATTTCATTACCCCTCCACTGTAGTTCTCAATACCTTTCCAGTCTCATTGACATCCCTATATGTGCTACATACATGGTAATACTCTGAATTGTCACATGGTATTACAACACTGAAAGAGGCAAGTATATTTTTTATTGGCACATTATGATTGTGCATGATATTGAGATTTATAGTGATACATTCATATATGCACATAACATTATTCAGTCTGTTCTTTCCCAAAGTCACTCTTTTCCCTCTCCTCCTCCCACTTCCCAACCCTTTCCACTACTCTATTTGTCTCTCTTCTTGTTTTTGTGAGGTCTCTTATTTATATACAGTAAGAAAAAAGATTTAAAATAATTGAAAATATAAACAAAAAATAATAATTGGCGAGAGAGGAAAAGAAATGGACAATGGTTATGTACTCTGATGGAAAATTAACTTTAGGTTGGAGGAGGTATGTGATAATAATGAGCTTCACATAGCAAGTAACAGAAATGTTCACAAAGATATTCTTAATCTTCTTAGGAAATCAGAAAGGCAGATGGTTTTAGAAGTGAAGATATTAAGTCTTAGAAGTAGCAGATTTTTGTTGACATGTAATGAACAAAGTAGGCCATCCAAGTATGTTTAAAGTCAGATATAGACTAACAAAATAATTTGCAAGACACATTGAAGACTCAGTCTACATTTGATGGACTGATTTGTCCCGAATAAGTTGAATATGATTTAAGATGAAAATCAAGAGTTTATTTCTGATAAACTCTAAAAAGCAAGACAAGGAAAGAGCAGTAGTCTATGAATCTAGAGAGGGGGATGTAAAAAAATAACAACAAATACCAGCATTGTAAAAAATAAGCATAAGCCAGTATGTTGGGAAACACCTGTAATTCCAACACTTGGGAGGCTGAGACAGGAGGATCACAGGTTTGAGGACAGCCTTAGCAATTCATTGATATCCTCAGCAACTGAGTAAGACTCCGTCTCAAAATAGGGGTAGAAAACCCTTAGAGGTAGAAAATCCTTGGGTTTAATCCCCAGTACCAAAAAAAAAAAAATAGGAGAAATATAAGGAATATAAAGGACTGTTGTTAAATGAAACAAGAGAAAAAGTAGTATAATCCAGTAATCCCAGTATTTGGGAAGTATAATCTGGTAATCCCAGTATTTGGGAAGCTGAGATAGGATGATTACATGTGTAAGGTCAGTATGAGCAACTTAAGAGAGGCCTTCAGCAACTTAGTGAGACTCTGCTTCAAAATAAAAAAAAAATGACATGGGCTTGGGTAACAAAAATGAAATAAATAAATAATAATTAAATAAGTGAAATAACAAAGAGGAACAGAGGTTTTAAATGTTACATTGTAGTTACATTACATTGGGTAATGAGGGTTGATTATGCCATAATTGCAAGAGACTGACATAGAAGGGGAAGAATCATAGAAGTTAAGGAAAATGAGGAATTGTGCATATCAGAGTGGGCGTACTGTGCCTGCTGATATTACAAAAATGAATATTGGGGACATCGGTGTCCCACAGCAATGGTGGGGGACTTTTGTAGGTATCCACATACAATCTTTCATTCAGAAAACAGAGATGTTTGGTGTGTGTGTAAACTCCCTTCATGACAAGTGCCTGTGCTCAATGTGATTTCTCTTTGTGTGTGTGTGTTCTCTCCTCACCATGAAAGCTCAGTCCACTTTGGTTTTCTGAGTTAAATGTAATCTAATTTTCTCCATGCTTCGCAGCTTGTTGATAGTGATAGAGTCACATTTGCAGAATGCACTAGTCAGAGTTCAGTTTCAAAGAATTGGTTTTTCTGTAGATAAAGCAGAAGTGATTTTTCAGGGAATTAATTAGGTCACATAATCTTGAGAAAGGTGAAGACAGCTTTTAAAATGAGCTCCAAGCATTCACACTATGAAAGCCACATAACAAAATTGTACAGAAACAGCACTACTGTTCCTGTGACCATTGTTAGTCTATGTCTATGACTTGTTCAGCAAAAGGTGATGACTGTTGTTGGCTTCATAAGCAGACCTCTTATGTTTCACATTTTACTTCTCATCTCATTTGATCTAATTGCAGAATTGAAATTGAACATGTAACATCAGGGACACAGGAATCCAAGAAAGGCAGCACTTAGCTCTCCAGTTTGTCCAGAGGGGAAAAGAATTAAGCAGGAGGCTGACATTGATATTGAACAACCCTATGATATAATTTATTCAATAGCTCTCACCTTCAATTGGTACTTTACATTCTCTAATGTTCTACAGAATCCCCAACCAACAGGGACTTAATCTGATGCTGATATTTTAATCTACATAGTCTCAGTTCTCTTTCCACATGCTGCTGCTTTTCAACTTGATGGTGGTACTCAAGCAGAAATGCCTTCATGGTGAAAGAGCTTTGTGGAAAAGAAATCTCAGGAAATACTATTGGTCCTACTATTTATCTCACCAAACCGAATTATTCAAAGGTATCTCCTTCAGTATGCAGGGCAACATATGAACTTGTACACTTAAGGTTAAACCATGGATGTAATTGGATGATGTTACTATACTACACTGAGAATTGCTGTCCAACTTCTTTGTCTAAGCTCATTACACTTGGCTATTTCTTGCCTTAAAATAATCACCCCAGGAGACACATTAAAGTATATATATATATATATATGTGTGTGTGTGTGTGTGTGTGTGTGTGTGTGTGTGTGTGTATGTATGTATGTATGTGTGTGTGTATAAGCAAATAATACATATATAAATGCACATAAATATTTGGAGTATATATAACGTTTACATATAAAGTAGATAAATTCAAATTTGTGTAAAGTATATATAAACATACAAATATGCATTTATTTTACATACACACTTAAGTAGGCATATAAATAAATGTATATAGTATATGTGCATGTACCATGTGTATGTGTATGTGTTTGTGTGTGTGTGTGTGTGTGTGTGTGTGTGTGTGTGATGCTTGCCATACTTGAAGTACAAAGAAAATTTGTGGCCATCTGTCTGAACAAAGGAGAGGCCTGTGATAGAAGAGCTGAGATTCTCAGGAAACTGTAGACACTAGGAAATGCCAACCTGCAGAGGGGCATGACAGTCCATGTATACCAGAGCATCGAAATCCAGTGGGAAAGCTCATTTCAGCTGTATTACTACTTTTCCAACCTTCAAAGAAAAGTGAATAAGCGTGTAGAAACTTACTTCTCACAAGGGAAGTTAGAATGTGTTCTTTTTGTTTTCCTTTATTGGGCAAGGAAGCAATTAAGCAGGTGAGCGACAACCCCATGGAAACACAGAAAGCAGAGAAAATCTGTCTAAAACATCTGTTTAGAAATTCTGAATTCAGAAGATTAGAGGTTGATAAAGAGAAATATTCTCTGCAATAGGTTCAACACCTGCTCTCTGAATCCCTAGTGCTCTGTGCTGTATGCTGTTCTACAAACCTTGGATAAGTCTGTCAATCAGCAAATCTCTTCATGAGGCCAAAACGCCTTATGGCAGAAGAAATGATAAAAACTGCAGAGACTAAGGAACCCTGAAACATTTAAGATATAAAAAAATAAAGAAAATGTGCAGGCTTTCATTTATTATTTTCCAGACCTTACTTTGGTTTTTTTTGTCTTGCTAATTTATTTTCAACAGAGAAGATACATTTTATTTTTCCTTTGGGACTATTTTTTATTCCTCTTTCTCTTGCCCATTTTACTAGGATTTATTCCTACATTGATAAACAGAGACTAGTAGAGACTAGTATTTTCTTCATGTCATGATCATTTTTCACTCTTTTTCTATAATTTTTGATCTGCTGCTTCACTCTATCACCATGATTTCAAATACAAAAGGTAAGCAAAAAAAATTCAGATTTCAAAATTCATTCATATATAAAATTATTATAGGAATTTTAAAGATAATTTATAACATAAATTAAAATTTCTACTGTTCAATATTACTTTTATAAAAAATATTGATTCAGAAAATCATGTTCATGTAGTAGTTTTATTCATTTATATTTTTCATTTTAGGATAAATGATATTTTATTTTTTATGACTGCTGCTTTTGAGATAAGATAAATATGAAATCATGTTTAAATATATTTCTAAGATTATAACTATTTTGATTGTTTTAATTATACTCAAAGATTTTTGTTTTCACATACTGTTGGTTAGTGGTACTCAAATAAAAATACCAAAATCCGTCCTATCATTCTTCAAAAATGTAATAAAATTAAACCTTACATTTCATGTTTAAATAATTCTACAATATTCTAACAAAAACCTTATATAGACATTTAAAAATCTAAACTGATTACATTTAGGATCTATGTTTCATATATAAAAAGACAACAAAACAGCAAAACTGTTTACATTTAAGGATAAATTATCATAGTTTCTCAGTGTATCATTTGAGACTAAGGAAAGTTATATTAAATTTGGATTTTAAATGTGTCAATTTCTGAAAATTTTCCAAGATTGTTAGGAATGATCATAAGCAGTGCCTTTATGAAATGACTCCAGTAGCAGGAGAAATTATGTTCTCTCTAAGTAGTTGGGTGCCTCTGTGGCCCAGCTGTGGTAATGAGTCAACTGTCAGTGAATGCAACCCACACTGGACTTGATAGTTCATTGCGTCTGGTCATGGCTCTCCATTTGATCTCTCTGCTTCCTATTTCATAGGCAGCAAAAGTGAAAGATTAAGGTGAAGTTTGGTTTTATATCACATCATTTTTGTAAGTATTTATTTCCCTCAAGTTGCTCTTTCCAGACCATGCCTAGCATGTGTGTTAAAAATGAGTCCACATATAATACACAGGATCACATTGGTCTACTAAATCATAAAGAAATCAGAGTCTAAGTATATCAAAAACTCTGGGGTTTTTTGAAAAAAATAAGATATAAGAAGAAACTCTATTGGTCTATGCTTACAGTTCATGGGGCTGAAAATTTGCCATATTCCTGACCATGCTTACATACCAGTGTAAGCATAGGAGTAGCCTGCATTACTATGAGATCTGCCTTCTACTCAGCTCTGTCATCTCTCTATCCTGAGTTACACTCCAGGAACCTCACCAGTGTATGCCTGAATGCTGTCAGCTTCCTGAGATATTGTTTATTAAGTTTTAATATAAAGAGCTTCTCATGTAGTTAAGAGGAAGAGCTAGATTATATGCACTCTCTTGCCCTTCTTTTTTTCATTGATTGCAATTGGTAGGCAGTTAATCAAAGCCATGACATACCTAGTTTGCTCCTGATTATGTGTGTTTTACCTTATACATAAAAATCTTATAAATTAAAGAATGTTATTATGGGAATAATATAATTGGAAGAACTTTTATCGTCATCCATATTTTGTCACAAAAATCCTAATGCATCAAAGTGAAAGTCCAGTCAAGCAAATCTGTTGTTTTCTTCAGGAGCTTATTAAGACTGTGACAGTAGCTTATTTTCTAATTATATTCTTGATTAGATTATAAAATAAGAAATATTGCTTAAGTATAGATACTTTTCTTGATTTTTCAGAATATCTTTCATTGTTATAATAAATCCACCAAATTAGATATCATTAATCATTTGAAGTTCAGAAAAAGTGAAGTAAATAGGTTTTTCTTTCAAAACTAGTTAGTAGCAAAGCTGGCAAAGGACTCTCATCCATGTGCTCTTGAACCTCCAACTCTTGAGGTCCTGCTTGGATTCTGTGAACAGGAATCCAATACTCTATTGCTTAGAACTATGTAACAGCTATAAAACAAAGGATAGGCCATGTACCCTTCCTGAACATATGAGTTTTTTTCCTGATGTAGAGCATGAAGTAGACAATCAGTAATACTTCTTTCTCTCCTATGTTTATGTCCTCTATCTCTTTATAGTATAGTAGAAAATGATCAGAGAATTTCATTTGAGTGCCTTCTTCTGTCTCTCTCATCTTACGTCATCTAGAATCTTTCTAGACTCTTTAGATTTATTTAGATCTATTTTAAATATTTTCTTTTATGACCAATTACACTCAATTTCAGATTATAAAATAATATTTGAGTTGGTATAGCAAAGTCATGAGAGGAATGGATAATAATGAAAAAAAAGACTAGAATCAGAAATCTTTTTTTCTAATTCACTTTTTTATATAATTAAATTAATAACAGGTTATTTTTTTACTATTTCATATTTCATTTAATTTTTTATCGGTGCATTGTAATCATACAACTTTGTTAGATACAAGCTGGTAAAGGCATACATGAACAATTTCTCATTTAACCATTCCTCAACTCCCACCCCACTCCCTTGTCCTCCCTCCTTCTCAAGTTCAGTTTAGTGATTGACTCTGATATGTTTGTGAAAGTACATCATGTGCATTAGAGTGCCCTCCCCATCAGTTTCAGTTAAGTAACCTTCTTTGCTCATCTAAGATTTCTCCTTTTTCGTCTAGAGAAGTGAGATTAGTCAGTCACAGAAAGTAAAAAATTGTATGTACTTGCTAATATGTGGAAGCTAGGGAAAAATTGGGACAACATGTTTATTTAATGCCCCAATTAAATTAAAAGTTCTTTGCTGTAGGAGAGATGAAAGTACTGAGATTTTATGGAGATAAAAATGTAGAATAGAAAATAAAATATTCACAAACTATTTTAAGAAGAGCACTTTTTTATTGGCCAAGCTTGAAGGCATGCATAAAGCCAACAATCACTTGTGGTAATTTAATACTTCAGTTTTGATTTCTTCTCCAGAAATTTCAGTGAGAACAGTGTAGTGAAGTGAAAGGCCACTCAGAGTAGTGGTTTCACCCTTGCAATCCAGAAGTATTCTTCAGATGAAGATTTCAGGCTTCTTTATTCTAGTGTTTCTGTACTGAAGCACCAAACAAAGTGGATAATTTACAAGAGAAAATATTATTTCACAATTCTATGGCCATAACTTTCAAAGAAACTGGTACCAAGTGTCTCTTGGCTATATAACTTTAATCCTTCTTTCCATCTTCACAAGTCCTCTCCTCTTAATTCCTTTGTGTGTGTGTCCCTCTTCTTTGGGGGAGATTTATCACATTTAGGGCCTACATGCATAATCCAGTTGAATCTCATTTTGAGATCCTTAATGTAATTACAACTGCAGGTACCCTTTTTCAAACAAGTTAAAATTCCCAGTTTCCAGAGTTTAGGATACATATTTTTGTTGACTTATTTGGAGGAGGGGTAATTGTATTCGTTTTCTTGAGCTGTCATGACAAAGTAACATGGACTGGGTGGATTGAAGAAAATATAGACCTTCATAATTCTTTTTTTTGTTTTGTTTTGTTTTTTTGGGTTTTTTTTTTGGCGGTACTGGGGATTGAACTCAGGGGCATTCTATCTCCGAGCTATACCCCCAGCCCTATTTTTTATTCTTTATTTTGAAACCGAGTCTCACTAAGTTGCGGAGTGCCTCACTAGGTAGCTGAGGCTGGCCACGAACCCAGATCCTCCGGTCTCAGCCTCCCGAATGCTGGGATTATTCTGCTGACACATCTTTGAATTGGAAATGACCATCTTCTTTCTCTGTTTTCACATAGACTCCCCTCTCTGTTTTTTTTTTTTTCCTACATTTTCTCTTTCTGTAAGGGTACCAATCAGATTAGATTAGGGCCCATGCTAATGATTGTATATTAACTTAATTACCCTTTTAGTATCCTGTCTTCTCATGCAGTTACAATCTGACATACTGAGCATCAGGACTTCAAGATAGGAATATAGCAGGAGATAAAATTCAACCCAAAACAGCAGTCATCCAACTAAATCTAGACACTAACTGATAATCCTGACCTCTTTATTTTATATTTATTTGATTTAGGCATATGTTTGTGAAACTCTTAATGAGGAGAGTTGGTAAGAATAATGATATGAATACCTCAGGGGATTCTGTGAGGATGGAATGAGGAATCCAGGATAAATATATGCTCCATGAAAAGATAAATCATATTTCTGTTTGACCTGTGTGTCTTCAGAGGTATTCTTATCAAGAATATATCATATGTGATAAATGAATGTTGAATAGTCATTGATAGGTAGGCTGAATAAAAGTGTGTGCTTGATAAATGGAAAGAAGTTGTAGGATAAAGTCAAGCTTTATTAGTTTATATGCATCCCCCTGAAAGGCAAGCAAAGTACATTTTGTGGATTAGAAAAGAGCATAAGATATGGCATTCCACTGGATATAGTTAGTTTGAAATCCTTCTTGGGTAAAAATTGTTTTGTGTTAAAAATTGTTTTAAAATGGTTTAACCTATAAACCATTCATGTACCTGTCAATAGCATTCTAATGTGAATGCCAAGGTAGGGTCAGCTTCAATGGAGTGGAAAAGGAGCAGGAAGGGAAAGGCAAGAAGAATGAGAATGCTATCTGACTTCCTTCCTTTCCTCTCACTCCATCATTGTTAGAAATACCTGATGGATTTTTCTTCTCAAAGGAATCTATAGATGCTATCTTTAGAATCTCACAAGAGTTGTTGTGAAGGTGTCAACAAAACATTTAATATTATTTCTGTACCGTATGGGGTGAATAAAGTCATAAAGGTTGACACTTTCTATAAAGGGGAGAAATATTGCTATTAAAGGTTCACAAAGCTTAGCTTAAACATATGGCAAAATAATTGCAGGATGATGTATTCTGAGAGGAATAAGCCAAGACAGACCTGTCTGGTTTACATTTTGAACTGAATGCAAGTTTCTGGGCAAGTTGTCTTATTGATATTTTTAGATGGATAGCTTTGTAAGTCTATATAAGAATCTTTATATACTAGAAAAGACAGGAGAATTAATGTTATCAAGTAAAACTTATGAGACATTGTGAAAGAATTTCTTAATTTACTTATAGTTATGTAATTAGCATCGGCAACTTGATAAAAATGGGATGTGACATGACAAAATAGGTTCTTTTAGCCTTCACAAGTATGCATTTATAACCAAGAAATATAGGTGAAGTTATGACACCTTAATGTTATATGTGCTACCATTTACTCAAAGTTTAATTCATTTTCTTGTAAGTATATTACAAGTTACAGAAATATGAGAATTTGGTAGTGTGCATACAATTCTTTAACTAGATTTTTGAGGAGTGCTGCATGTATTTTTCAATAGAGAGAGCTACAATCAAACAGTCCACAGAAATAAAGTAGTCTGACTAATATTTTCTTCAAGATTCCCTCTGAGCAGGGAGAATGGGATTTAAGACCTCTGTAAGAGAGGCTGACCAGTAACATCCAACAGTGTGACCCTAGTGACTCCCTATTACGAAACACAAGGCAGAATTCTAGTGAATCACAGAATAACTCTTTGTTTAACCATTTAATTTTCATTTATGTATCTGTCAGGATAACAGTTGCCCCCTGCCATCACACACACACACACACACACACACACACACACACACACACACACACAAGATTTAAGTGTGTAGACTTGTCAAATGTAGATTGCTTCTAGCTGAAAGCAGAAATGAAAGAAGCAGAATTGAAAGTCTCTTATGTGCTCCTGCTTCTCTTGATAGAAAGCCCCTCTTTTATCTTGCACTTTGAAAACTCCAGGTCCTCCTCCTCCTCCTTACCAATCTGTTATCCCTTCTCTTCTCTCATCATCTTGATTTTTTTGTTAAATTTGAATATTGAAGATAGATACAATATATATAATCTATATAATCTTGCTGTTCTAAATTTCTTATATTTTGTGCAGCATGGCAAAGAGAAAAATAACAGATCTCAGAATTTTTATTATGAGCAGAGGAAAAAGGACACATGCAGATAGTATACAGTTTAGCCCACTCAGCTATAAAGGGCAAAATAATATTCCAACTTAATGCATACCCAGCAACTGATTTCCTCTCACAACTGATTCTTTCTCACAATCTTTTGTTTATTTTTAAACAACCACTTAATATTACTTAAGTGACTAAATATCACTTCCAAGGTGATAAAGAATAAAAAGAAGCAAAACTAATGGCCTGTCATAATAAGGACATGTCAGCCTAAAAGCAACCTTAACACTTAGAACTTCTTCAAATACTGAATCTAAATAGACCTTTCCTGATGATTCATTATTTTAATTCTAAAGTTATTTTTGTTATTGTCTTTGTTGTGCTTTACTTTTATAATTAATATTTCTGTGTATCTGGCCTGAGGATAAAATTCTTTACATCAGGAATATTCCTGTGTTCCCTATTAGCCACCTAGAACCCAGAAAAGTGTTTACCTACATGATTAATAATCTAAGAAGGATAATAAATTTAAAAGGTTTTCTCCCTTCTTTACACTTATGTTTTGATAAAAGGTTCAGAATACTCTTCTATAAAAACTATTCTTAGTGTTTTCAGATGAGTAGAAAAAAGGTTACAGGTATAGCTGAAGCTGAAACACCATTGTTTAGGGAGATGGGATTTTGCATTCATTCATTTATAAGTTACTCACAAATTCATGTGCAAGGATACATGCTACACTCCAGATTAAAAAAAAAATGTGTCTAGACCAAGAAAAGGTGCATAATTAGAGGAGAAGATTGGCGTCTACACAAACAATTCTGTACAAGAGTTTACTCTGTTGGATGCGTAAAAATAAAAGGAAGACTCTTGGGGTACGACAAAAATGTTTTCACAGGCATGACCTTTAGTGTTGTTCATTACTGTTGAGCAAACTTTGTACTTGTGGGAAGAAAGAGGAAGCCCTGTACAGAAAGAGAAGAGTGAAAGGGCACGGTGTGCTCAGGAATATCAAGGAGTCTGATGCAGCATTCACGCAACACGCAGGGAGAATAGATGAGGACAAAAAGGAGACAAAGGAAAGAAAATGTGTGGTCTTCATATTCGCTAAAGGTATTGGTCAACTGTTTTCCATCTCCAACAATATGATGACCAACAGGCGTTATTTCAGCTGCAGAAAGTAGAAATTGGATTAAGACTTCAAAAATTGTAGGTTTTACATGAGTGTCTGAAAGAACAGAGCAAGAAACCAACTTTTTGCTAAGATCTAGATCCTCTTGACAATAAAAGAAATTGGAAAAGGTAATAATTTAAGATCTTCTGAAAGACTTTATCCCTCATATAACATCTTTGTGAAAACAGCTATTTTGAAGTTTAATATATGAAACTGAAAGCTTAAGAAAATTTCTGGGAGTGTAAATTTCAAAAACATGATTGTTTATTACAAATACTTTTTCATAACTTATGCTTACTTATATGTGTTTAAAACTTACTAATAAGGCCCCAAATATAAAGCTTTATTTCAAGCAAGTATACATATTCATATCTTGTCATTTTAAAAAATGGTAAGTAAAAAAAAAAAAAACTAAATTTTAGACACAAATACAATTACTTTAGTAGCTCCCTAAAAGATGTAATGCTGTTACATAGGTCAACATTTTTAAACTTTATACTGATTTCTTGAGAACGAACGATTCATATCCATACACCATATCTTTGTAAATTTTTGAGTAATTTAGGATCACCATGATGATCACAATTTGTTGTATTGGAGAAAGAGGTTGAGAACAGAGGGCTAAGGACAATGAAGAAATGTACTTTTAAATAATGAAAACCAAGGTAAGGCCCTTAATTGGAAGAAATAAGCAGAGGCAATGTGGAGAAGAACTAGGGCCTCCTTTACAGATTTACAACTCAAATCCTCCCATCTAGAGCAGTCTGTAGAAAGTATTTTAATCCATTTAGGTTGCTGTAAGAAAACACCATAAACTGAGAGGGGAATAAACAATAGAAATGTATTTCTGGTAGCTCAGAAGGCACTGGTAGATATGATGCCTGAGGTGGAGGGGGTGCTCTCTAGCTCATACAGGCACCTTATCACGTGGTCAGTCCTTTATGGAGAGTGAGGCATGAGAGCTCTCTGAGACTTCTTTAAAGGGTACTGATCTCATTCATGAGGGTTCTACCCTTATGGCCTAATAATTTCTTGTTCTGAGCAGACTTAGATCATGGAAAACAAACAAAACATGGTCTCCGTCATTTCAACAATGTTTGTTGTAATTGTGACAAAGACAGGTTCTTTATTTGTTAATATTTCACACAACCTTTTTAAAGATTTACTATATTTTAGTGCAGAGAAAGAGAAAGAGAATAGTACAACCTGGTAAGTGGGTTGGGCAGTTCATTTTCCATGTAGCTCCATTGGCTGTGTCAGGGTCTCAGGTCCAGGTCAGTAGTGAGTGTGGACCAGATCTTCAGTCCTGAACTTAACCAGTGCTCAACCAAGCCAAAGTCAAGGAATTGCCTAACACTACCAGTATAGCTGGCGGGGTCAGCATACAGCCTCAGTATTGGTGTCTGGAATGGCAAGGCTTCTTCTTGGCAGAAGAAGCTGCAGTTTTCAGTCTCAGGGGTTGACAATTATACAACTAAAGTTGATATAGACTCCAGCTGGTTGTCAAAGCATTGTAGTTGGGTGGCAGGAATTATACCTGCACATTGCCTATCAGGCCTGGCCTTTGCACCTTGTGCCTGGTGCCTGTGCATTGCCCCTTGATAACCTGTATTGTACCACACCTGTGTGTGCTGTGAGAGTTACACTTGCATACTACACATCACGCTGAACCACATTCAGGTGTTATTTGGGAGTTAAATTCCTCTTTGGTTTTAATGGAGCCCTTTTAAAAATATGTGCTCCATACACCAATGTTTTGCATTACCCTTCCCTTTCCATTTGTCCTGTACTTGGTCCACTCTTGCACTCCCATTCATTGTGTGAATTTCATTCTCTTCTTTATTCACTGTTTCCCAATAGCTCATGAATTAGAGTTTTCTTTCGCCTAGGGACTTCATGTGTACACCCCCCCCCCCCCCACACACACACAATCTCCATTTCTGCACATTTTATCTTTTTCATATTCTCACCTCTTCAAATCTGAAATTCTCAAGGGACACCTGTTCTCTCTCTGGTTTCTTATTCATCTATAAGTTTCATCTGTTGTGTGTGTGTAGTAGTAGTAGTAGTAGTAGTAGTAGTAGTAGTAGTAGGGATTGAACTGAGGCCAGGGTATTCTCCCTCTGAAGTATACCTCCAGTACTATATTTTCTTTTTTTTTAGTTTATTTTGAAATAGGGTCTCTCTAAATTACTTAAGCACACTGGACCCAAACCTATGATCCTCCTATCTTAGCCTCCCAGTGCTGGGGTTACAGGTTTACACCACCATGCCAAACTTTGTGAGCTCTGTGGTCATAACCTCAGTTTCTCTGATATTTCATTCAAAAGAAATCAGAGACTCACAGGCTGAAATTTAATCCCCTCCTTTTCTCTGTGACACTTTACAAACTTTGCCCCTCTAATTCACTCTTTCTTTGCATGTGTACTTCCCTAGACTCCTCATGCCAAACACAGGACTGCTAGTGAAAGACCATTTCTTTTTTTTTTTTTTTTGCGGTGCTGGGGATTGAACTCAGGGACATTCTACCTCCGAGCTACACCCCCACCCCTATTTTTTATTCTTTATTTTGAAACCGAGTCTCACTAAGTTGCGGAGTGCCTCACTAGGTAGCTGAGGCTGGTCTCAAACCTGGATCCTCCGGTCTCAGCCTCCCGAATGCTGGGATTACAAGCGTGCGCCACCACGCCCGGCGTGAAAGACCATTTCTGATGGTATGTTTCCTTCAGAAACTTAACACAATGCAGCCCAAGAACATGATTTTATCTGTGTCAGTTTTCTCTTCCCCTCCTTTAAGAAACTATGTCTAAATCCAGGTAGGGTGGGGCACACCTGCAGTCTTAGTACTTGGCAGGCTGAGGCAGGAAGATCCCAGGTTCCTAGCCAGCCTCAGCAACTTAGAAAGTCCATTTGTAACTTAGTGAGACCCTGTTTCAAAATAATAGTAAACAACAACAAAATAGGGCTGGAGGGTTAGCTCAGATGTAGAACCCCTGGGTTCAATCCCCAGTGACACACACACAGAGTCTAATTTAGGCTTCAGAGAATCAACCCCAAATATCCGTAATTCTATGGTCATATTTTATACATATATATTTAACACAATATAACCAAAACACCACTATGACAAAAATCAATCATTAGAGCAGCTACATCCTTGCTTCATTTCTCTGATAGCTTACCTTTTCAACCAAAAGCTCCATTCACAGAAATTTTAAAAATAGAATATTTTACAGCTTCATGTGCTTCTTTTGTAGCAATATTTTAGCCATAGTGCACTTGGGTCATCTAAATCCTCACCTATTTATGTGTTGAACAGAAGGCAGGGTACATGGCAATTTACATGCTCTGAGGTAAAATATGAGGTGAAGTACTCATGCAAAACTAAGAATCTAAACAGGGCAAATGACTATCTTCCAGAGAGAAAATGTGCTCTGCGAAGAGTGGGCAATGAAGACTAACACCAAGGAGGAAGTTTTGTAACATTTTCTCCTGTCTATGAGAAAAATTCCTATTTTTTAAAACTTGATTAGAAAGAGCTTCTTTCCAACTGACCTTCAGGAAATATGAGCTCCACAAGGGTGTCAATCCACTAATTTATTATTATAGAGAAATCCATTTGCCAGAGCGTATTCTTCATCATGAACCAAACTACTGTGCAGGCAGAGCTGTGCAGGTGGCTAGCACAATGAAGATAAGTTATGTTGTTATTGCTACTAAGTCCCTAAGGAAGATAATATTTTATTTACTGGAAAAATGCTATGAGATATTTGTTACAAGTGCAACGTGTGTTTCTCAAACATAAAAAAAAAAGCCACGTCATGTCACTCTTACCTTTGGTTCAGTAAAGTCTCAAAACAGTGTTGATTGAATACACATGACTAATTTTCCCTTTTTTTGTATAAAAATAAGCATTACCCTTTTATGATTATATGTTTTAGAGCAGTATTCAATTCACAGTAAAATTGTGAGATGGTAAAGTTATTTGCTTCATGCAAGGAAATAGTGATAATATTCTCTTTGCAACTTATATTTTATTAACATGGATTTTATCCAGTAACATGGGTATTTAGCTATATAAAAAGCCTTATTGACAATACAATGTCATTGACAAGTTCTCAGTATATTTGTGTATTTTTCTTTTCCTTTATATTTATTTATTTATTTTTTGATAATTCTGATTGATCCCAGGAGGGACATTCTACCTAAATATACTCCAGCCCTTCTTTTTTTTTTGCGGTACTGGGGATTGAACTCAGGGGCATTCTACCTCCGAGCTACACCCCCCCCCGCCCTATTTTTCTATTCTTTATTTTGAAACCGAGTCTCACTAAGTTTCGGAGTGCCTCACTAGGTAGCTGAGGCTGGCCGCGAACCCGGATCCTCTGGTCTCAGCCTCCCAAATGCTGGGATTACAAGCATGCGCCACCACGCCCGACTCCTTCTTATTTTTAAAACAGATTCTCACTAAATCTCAGCATTCTCTCATAAATAACACATATCTAAGACAGTTTATTCATTGGTAAAATAAATGCATATAGTACAAAGCATTTAAATATCCATGGATATCATTTGCTGCTATTACTTTTTTCCAGTATTTACTTTATTTGTCACATAAAAGACATAATTCTAAATACTATGTTTAAACTTCTGGGAAATTTAAGCATTTTGTGTAAGTTCAAAAAGAGCAATATTTGTACCACTTTTGGTAGCACCTGTGTAGAAAGAGAAAAATGACCAATTTTTCAGATGAATCATGAAAAGAATTCACCCAGGCACTGTATACTCCATATGTCACTCAATCAGGCCCATAACCACCAGAGATATCCAATAGTGATATTGGAACTAAAGCCAAAATGGAATATAACACATTTAGGAAATAAAATAGTATGTATTGACATTTGAAGAGAAATATTAACTTTTGAACTTTGTACACTTACTAATTACATGAAATTTATGAAGACAACAATACTTCTGTTTCTTAGAAAAAGGGATACTATATCTTTTTTTTCTTTTCTTTCCTTTCTTAACTTACCGAAATTTACATTCTGCCCTGTGTATAATAAAACATTTCAAGGGTATTTTTAGTACAAAATCTTTTTAACTGTAATATATTTTATCTGACTTTTTAATATAAACCTTAATTACAGAGGAAATAACCTATTCATTTTTTCATACAAAAAAAAAACATAAATAAAAGCAACAAAATGAAATTAGCTTTTGTACTATGTAATCTACTTTTATTGGGATAATGATTTTTGCAGATAAATATCATAATGGTAATTTCAGAAATAGACTGCTTCTTTAAAATGTAAAATGAGAATGGTGGTAATTTACTAATTATTTTAATTAACTGTAGAATCTTAGAAAATGAATTATAATTTTTCAGTGTATTTTATTGCATTTTAATAAGGTGATTTCAACCTAAGGCATTGGCAACAAAATTAACTGCTCATTTATTTGTCTCTCAAGGGAGAATTCAACTCTACACATATCAGCATAAGATAATTTTTTGTTCTGTTTAATTAAATATTAGGTTTTAATTCCCTTTTCCTATCAATCATCTAACTGTATGGAGACAGTAGAATTGCTGATAATCATTAGTTCTTCATGGAACTCAAAGTTAATTTTATTTTCTATTTTCTCAACAAATAATAAATACAATCAGATTCAAATGTAGCAATAAAATGTTTGTATCTTTCATTGAGGGGTGTTGTCTTAAAAACAGACTATATTTGAAAATGATTTGGCTTTAATTGTAAGATTATATTAATTTAAGGTGCTAATCTGCCTGAAAGTGAATCACATATACAAATGAGCCATAATTCTCTTGTATGTGACATTTATTTTTCAGAGTGATCACTCACAATAAAATTAAGCATTGATATTATATTAAAAGTAACATAGAAATCAACTCTTAGTATCCTGAATATGAAGTTGTGTAGGCAGTAAAATGGAAGAACAAGTAGAGTAAGGCTACTCATAAGCACAGGAAAGAAAGTGGTCATTTGGATAATCTTCACAGTGAAAACAACTCATTGCTACAGAATTTAGTCTCACTAAAGAGATCATATTTCCTCAGACAGAACAGTAGTCATTCAGAAAAATATATTATTAAATTTTCTGTAGTAGTGGAGTAAGAAGCTTCCACTTTTTTAGGCTTTTATTGCAATATAAATACACTATAGTGAGATTCAAAGTGTTATGTTCATAAACAAATACAATAACAAAAAATTAAAGATAGCATAATTACAAGTATAGTTTTAGGACAAATATAAAAATTTAAAAGTCATATGAGTTGGGAGTGGTGGTGCATACCTATAATGTAAGTACTTGGATGGATAAGACAGGAGAAATTGCAGGTTTGATGCCAAAGTGTTTTCAAAGATTTCTGTTTCCACATTTGTCATCTTTTATTTACACTTTACTTATAAATTCACTTATGTCTCAATTTATTTCCAAGAACCACGCTTTAGTTATCCTTGTAGAATTTTGGGTTTTATAAATATTTTACAGCATTTGTTATTGCATATATTTAAAATCAATTTAAATAATGTCTACAATGATGACAGAATTAGTGCTTCTCCAAGGACTGAAACCTGTTCCAAAAGTAGGTAGGAAGTATAGGAAGTTGGTTATTGATGACTAATTTATTAACTAGGACTTGTAGTAAAAAATAATATTTTAGAATTTTATGTGAGTTGTACTTGAAAAGTTTAGAAAAAAAAGCTTTTAGGCTAGTGAACAAGGACTATCAAAGTATCTAAGATACATGAAATATAACACAAATAAATTTTTTATACTACAGGGTGTGCTTCATCTCAATTTCACCTAATATAACTGCTATTTAAAGTAAATTTCATGTTCTTAAATAAGATTGTTATAAGCATTTTGGGATTAGTGGAAGGGTATATTGCAGCGATGGACATGCTGGTGAGTGACTGGTATTTCAAAGGATCTTCACTATTAGAGTAGAAATAGAATAAATGTCTAGGAAGTCTTCTGGTAATATGTAAATTTTTGGCATTGGGTTCAACTATCCCTTTGAACATACAATTTTACATTAAGTTTTAAGTTAAGTGTTCAATGGCTTTCATGTTTTTTCCAAGTGATTGGTCTTAAATGCCTTTGCCTGGCTGACAGTACCACTGAGTGTATACTCCTGGTGACAGGCTCTATGATTCATGTTTTAGTTCTTTATGAGCTCCCAGTGTGCACCTGTTCTTCACAAGATCAAAGGAGTTGGAGCAGTGGTTGCTAGGAGTGTGCTAGGAAGGCACTCCTATTCTTGGATGTTTAGCAATAAACTAAAATATAATAGACTATGAATCACACAAATAATACAAAATTCAAAATGATGAACCTTCAATTCAATTTTAGCAAGCTTCTCTAAGACAAGGAGTTGCAGATAGTGTAACACAAGAAAAATCAGAGAAGAAATTGTCTTAATCGATTGCAATTATTATCTTATTTTTGCAAATTTTACAAAAAAGCATGCTCATTTAACTTCATTAACTCCATAGTAAATACACCTCTGCCTGGTAATCTCCTATGCAGCTGCCGAAAGTCACACTATGAAGCAGCAGATGGAAATTCAGTGTAGAAAAGGACAGCTTAAAGAGAAAAGGCTGGGTTTAAAGCTGCTGAGCATGTTTCTCCTAGCTTAAGCATTTTAATTTGCACTGCTGTGTGAAATTACATGGGTGACCGTGACATCTGAATTAGTGGGAATTGCTTCACTTCACAGATATTTATTGAGTGCCTATTATGTTCAGTGCACAGGCTATTTCCTCTCCTTCTATATAGCACTTTAGAATAATGATATTACATGTTACAGAGATTTAGGAAACAAGCAACTCTGTTAGGAGAGCCATAAAATATAAATTAGGCATGACAGAATTGATATAATAGAAGAAATTATTTTATCTATTTGAAGGGATCAATTTTCAAGTAGCCTATAAGATCTGAGGGGTCTTCAAGGCTAACAACTTTAAGAGAAGAAAATCCAAGGAGGAAAGAAGAGATGAACACAAGTAAATTTGTTTTGTAAGGTAAAATGTATAGAGATACAGATTAAACTACAAGGTTTTTGAGCCTCTGAGTCTTTTTTCTGACGAATTTTATACATTTGCCCCCAACATCTGTGCATCAGCCAAGTTAGTATCTCCCAAGCACCTGCGGTTCTGTGTGCCAGGAATGTCCTTTCCATTGACTCCTGCCCGGTAATCTCCTATGCATTCTGCAAGTTCCACCAACATTCTGCTCTCCTGTAAACTTCTCTTTTGTCCATCTTCAGTCAGGAATGGAGGGACAGCTCAGTGGTAGAACACTTGCTTGGCATGTGTGAGTTCAAAGGCCAGTACTGTAAACATCAATAGCAAAAGCTAAAAAGAATCTCCTCTTTTTCCTAAGCCTCTAACTTCAAGCAGGCAATCTGAATTAAATGTAAATATCTTTAAGAAAATTTAAAGTATAAAATACTTAAGTTAAATCTTAACAGTGTTTGTACCAATTCATAATCACATTAGCAATGTAGTAAAATGTCTTATTATTCTACATCCTCTCTAAACAGTTTTATATTTTTAATTTTTAATCTTTTATCATACTACTATGCAGTATTTGCAATGTTATATGTTTGGAACAGATTTGGACCCTTAAAGTATAAATTTAAATCAAATCCAAGTTTAGAATAAATGCAAGTTAAAAAGAGCCACTTAAAGGAATGATATTAATCAATAAACTATATTTTTCTTAATTTTCTTTTAAACATGCTTTCCCATGACTTAGACACTAATAAATATTTTTTATTTATCTTCATGATATATTTTCTCATCTGAGAAATTCATAATATAATATTTAAAGGTAAATTCAATTTTTTACAAACGTATTAAAGTCAATCAATCATCAAACTGAAAGAAGGAGGGAGGGGAGAGAGAATGGGGCAGGAATTGAGGAAGGGTTAAAAGAGAGATGTGTTCATGTATGCCTCTACCAGCTTGTACCTAACAAAGATGTATGATTACAACGCACCAATAAAAAAAAAATTATTGTGTAAGAGAATATCCACACATGTGTTTAACAGTATTAGGCCAGCCGGGCGTGGTGGCGCACGCTTGTAATCTCAGCATTCGGGAGGCTGAGACTGGAAGATGCGGGTTTGCGGCCAGCCTCAGCTACCTAGTGAGGCACTCCGTAACTTAGTGAGACTCGGTTTCAAAATAAAGAATAAAAAATAGGGCTTGAGGGTATAGCTCGGAGGTAGAATGCCCCTGAGTTCAATCCCCAGCACTGCAAAAAAAATAAATAAAAAAATAAAAGTATTATGCCAAATAATTATATTTAAGAAACTTGTAGAAACTTACAAAATGTTTTTTCACATTATGAGCACAAAAAAAATTGTGCAGTTTTGATTACAACGATTGCAAAATTACATATATTGGTAAGTGCACCAATTACAGATTTTAAAAAGGATAGTAATGATGTATTTTTCCAATCAAATCCAAAATAGCACATGGCAAAGAAAGTGAGTATATGTAGTTTTGCAAATAACACAAAAATAAATTTTATACTGAAAGTGAACTTGGGAACTGAAAAGAATGTAATTGGATTAGGTAGTTGAAAGACATCTGAGCTTATTAGTTCATCTTATTGACTTGTAAAACTTTCTGACATTTTCTGCTGAAATTTCTCATTTGTGAATACATGTCTTCATATAATATATTGAGATTTTATGAATATAAATGGAATTATATGCACACACCCACAAAGATATAAATGTGAATAATATCCTTTCAATATATTTGCATTTTCTGTTTTATGTTAGAATAAGTCATGAGAAGTCCAAATCATTCTCTCTTGAGTTTAAATAAAAAATAGTAATTGTGTCAAGTCACAGAATTGTGACATGGGAGATTACAACACACCACCTGCAAACTTGCAGTTCTAGTCAGCAAGGTTGTCCAGAGATGAGCCATTGGCATGTATGATATTTAAGTGATTTCCAACATGACATATGTAACAGGCTTTGAGAACCTAATACACTTGTCACCTGCACTGTTGTGTTTACTTTGAAAATAATGATTTCCTCTGCTGTGTGGAAAAGGAAGCCCTTCACTATGATTTCAAAAGAGTTGGTGATTTTTGTGAGCTTGACTTCACAGTATCATCCAGAAGAGGAACAGCACAGTTTGTCAAAGTGTCTTTGTAGGCAGGATGAGAAAATTTATCTTTACTACGTAACAGTTATATGGAACCAATTTGTTCCTAGAACAATTATTTCATTTGTGAAGTGATAGGAGAAAAGGGAGAATAATTATGGTATGTTGCAATATAGTCTAATAAAAAAGGCCATTATACCAGTAGTGATGAAAATAACCATCATTTCATTTGCAGTTAAATGGCACAGAGAAATTTATTGTAAACTTTTCTTCCCAAATACTCATTGGTA
>PVLC010003660.1:29561-94552 GCA_004027655.1 Graphiurus murinus
TGGGGATTGAACTCAGGGGCATTCTACCTCCGAGCTATACCCCCAGCCCCATTTTTTATTCTTTATTTTGAAACCGAGTCTCACTAAGTTGCGGAGTGCCTCACTAGGTAGCTGAGGCTGGCCGCGAACCCGGATCCTCCGGTCTCAGCCTCCCGAATGCTGGGATTACAAGCGTGCGCCACCACGCCCGGCTTCATTGGTAGTTTTATATGTTGTTTTTCTTCTCTATTTAAGTCCCTCGCTAGGCATTCAGTTGGATATACAAGAAAATCTTATTTCATACACTTCCAATACAGGCAAGTATCATAAGGATGCAGTTTCTTTCAAGCCCATGAAATATTAGAAAAGGCCAAGTCAACAATATATAATCACTACACTAGAAAGATCTAGACTTCTTCCCTCTGACAATCAATTTTCTATTTCCTATAGATGCTTATATTAATTCTCTTACTGTATGAAAAAATACCAGTTTGTCTTTAACTTGGAGAAGTGTGAAAATGAAAGAAAAGCTTCAGCCTTAAATAATCTCAACTATCCTATATAATATAATGTATAAGCCATAAAAAGTAAGACAGAATCCCACAGAATCATTACATGACCTATCAATAAAAAAGATTTAGGTTGAACATTGTGCCCCTTGAACATATTCAGTGCAGAAATAGTCCTGGAAGCCTGTAAATTTTTTGGAGTGCTGCCTGTGAATTAAGATGTTTCATTGTGAATTTTTTCTTTTCATTTATTTAATTAAAATTAAATTGATATATGAAAATTGTACATATTTGTGGAGTATCATGTAACAATTTGATACATGTAAATATTGCATAATATTTATGTCAGACTAAAAATGTGTGTCTCCTCAAATATCACTTTATTATGGGAAAAACTTTCAAAATATTTTATTCTGTATTTTCATAAACAATTATTATGAATAGTCACCCTACTTGGCAAAAACACATCATTTTTTAATCTTTAACTACACATAACCTAGTACCTAGGAATAACTTTTCCACATCTCTCCCTCCCTTTTGCTCTCCTAGCATCTGGTAGCAATCATTCTACTCTCAACTTCTATTAGATCAACGTTTTAGGTTTTAGATTTCACATGGGATTTCTTTGCTTGGCTTATTTCATTTAACATAAAGATCTCCAGTTCTATCCATGTCATCTCAAATGATAAAAATTAATAATATTATGGCTGAATAGTATCCATTCCATGTGTATGTATATGCTCATATGTATGTATATATGTATATATTTATATATGTGTGTGTGCATATATATATATATATATATATATATATATACACATTTTTATTATATCATTACCTCATGGACACTTAGGTTATTTCCATTTCCTGGCTACTGTGCATAGTACTGCAAAAGAAGGAAGGGCAGATATATCTTCAACCTAATTATTTAATTTCCTTTGCATATATATCCAGTAATAGGGTTGCTGTATCATATAGTTATATTTTTAATTTTCTGAAGAACCTATATTGTTTCATAATGGTTCTACTAATTTACATTCTTGCCAACAGTGTGCAGTGGTTTCTTTTCTTATATGAAACATATGGTGGAGATATATTCTCTCAATATTTTTTGTCTGTTAATATCTTTATCTTTTCTGCGTAAAACATTCTTAATTAGCATTTTTCTTCTCTTAATATTGTGGAAATCTGATGCTATTCTCTCCTGGTTTGTAAGGTTTCTGTTGAAAAGTCTGCTTTTAAGAAAATTACTACATCTTACATGTTTTTTCTTTATGCATGTCACCTTGAGACTCTTCTATTTATATTTTACCTTTGAAATTTTAATTATAGAAGATGTCTTGGGGTAGACATAATTCAGTTAAATCTATGTGATTACTTTTGACTTTATTATATCTTTTCCTAGGTTTGAAAAGTAGTCTTCTTTGAATTTCTTTGAATAAGCTTTCTATATTTTTGTCATTCCCCAATACTTCTTTTAGATCAATAACCCAAATATTTATTCTGTCAATACTATTATGTTTTTATAAGATTTATTAATTTCTCTTAATTCTCCATCCATGTATTTTTAAGTAGCCCATTTTCAAATGTATTATTTTTAACTTCACTTAGAGCATTTTTTCAGCTCAAGTATTTCTGATTAACTTTTAAAAATTGCTTCCATTTATTAAATGTTGTTATTGAATTATATATCTTTTTTCTCTTGATCTTCTTTTAGTTTCCTTTAAACAACTGTTTCATATTCTCTAAACAAGGGGTTACCCATACTAACTGCTATTGGTCAGGTTCTGGCATGTTATTTTAACTTTTAGGTGAAGTTATTGTTCCCTAAAAGTTCTTCTTGGTGTGCAAAGCCACCATAATCTGGCTTGTTTATGTCTGTTTTTTTGTTTTGTTTTGTTTTTCCAGACATTATAAGCATCTTATTTTTCTGACCCTATAATTACTTCTGCTATTTCAGCACTAAATGATGTCCTAGAGCCATGTTTGCCCTAATGTCTACTGTTGGTATATAGTCACTCTTTCATCACTAGAGGATGCATGGCCACAGGGAGTTGTGTGGCAAGCAATAGACTCTTAGGGTCTGATATTTGCAAATCACCCTTGCAGAGGTGGAGGTGGGAGCTATTGTCAGAAACATGAATTAGCAGACAGCCCCTAGAGATATTTGGGCAGGAGGAACTTACAGTTTGGTTTAGTGAGCCCTAGTAAGTTCTCCAGGAATCACCACAGGATAACATGATATATATGGTATCTGCAGAGTGAGTGGGGAACAGGACAACAAGGCATGGTATATGGGGGCGAGGGGAGGCAGGACAACTAGACATGGTATCTTCCTGGTGAGGGTGAGTCATAGGCTCAGAAAGCAATAATCATGTGCCTGGTTGTGTTTGGATGCTACAAAATCAATACCAGAGGTCAACAAGGGCTCACATGATTGCAGATGCCCAGAGTAGCAATTCTGTCTTTTGGGTTAGAAAACTCAAGCCCCAGGCTTAGAGTTGTATAATTTCTCCCAGCCAGAGCTTAGGGCTTGGGCCAAGAATGGTGATGATGGTGCCATCTTGGCCAGGTTGAGCCTAGGGTAGGCCGAGAGGCCAGGGGCCTGGCAGAGTTTCACTTAATATGACCTACAGGCTGGGAACTCAACAATCTCTCCACCAGCAGTCTGTGCCTAACACACATGCATGCTAGTGTCTGACAGTATTTCATGTGATCATAACAAGCAGATTAGGGGAGGTATTCTAGGGCCACCAAAGCTCAGTGAGCTGGGCCACAAGTTCAAAACATAGAGATTGCTGGCATTGCTGAGCTTAAGACCACTGGCAGCAGAGGCCAGAGGTCAGCACTTTGCAATATTACAAGCCCATAATTAGCAGAGCATCAGTGGTGTCTGTGGGGCATTAAATCCCAACCAGCAGGCTGCAGGCTCTGAATACAACATCATAGTCTCTGGCTCTGTGGAGGTTAGGCCTGGAGAGCATGGCAGCCTGCAGCCAACCAGTGACTCCTGTTTGCCTTCACTAAGCACTATATCCAGTTTAAGAAGCTCTGGGAGACAAACTCAAAAGTTTCATTGTATGAGTCAGACTAGTAGAAGCAAATATATACCCCCCCAGCATAGACCTTATTATAAAGGAATAACAAATAGACATAGGTATCACACACATTGAGGAAGAATTTTACAAGACAACAGAAATACAAACCTGAGAGCTCTGAAAATATGAAAATGAGGAATAGTGAGGAAACAAACTCCCACAACTCAACAAAATGGGAGATCACCAGTACAAATCTGCATGAAATACGAGGAGAATTCCAGAGTTAGATCTAAAATATGATGAAAGGCCTCAAAGAAAGTGTACAGGAAATAAAGGAAAAAAATGAGACCCTAAGAAAGAAAGAAAAAACAAACAAAAAGGCTTTGAGTGAAATTAGGAAGTCAAAAATGAATTAAAGACTGCAATAGAAACCAACTTGGCAGGCTAAACCACATGGAAAGCAACATATCACTCTTAGAAGATAGTTCATTCAAAACTGAAAACACAGTCAACCATATATAGAAGACATTGCAAAAATACAACCTAAACATCCCGGAAAACTGAGACAATAGGAAATGTCCTAACTTATGGATAAAAGGTATTGAAATGGGTATAGAAACAAAATGTATCAGAAATCTCTTCAGATAAATAATTTCAGATAATTTTCAAACATGAAAAAGACTTGGACATCAATGTACAAGAGACATTCAGAACTCCATTAATACAAGATAAAAAAAAAAGAACCTCCCCATGACATGTAATACTCAAATTGAATAACAAAGGTGACAAGGAAAAAAAATCTTAAAAGTGCAGAGAACAAAAGAACTGGCAAAATGATAAAAATCACTCCAGACTTCTCAATCCAAGTCACAAATGCCAGGAGGGACAGATATTATGTATCCCAGACCCTGGAAGAAAACAAATTCCAATCAAGATTTCTATATCTAGCAAAGATAGCATTCAAAATTGATAAAGACTTGAAGTAGGCATAGGTCCAACACTTCAACATATAGGCACAGGTAAAACTTTCTCAACAAGACCCCAAAGACACAAGAAATTCAAAGAAGGATCAATACATGGGATTGCATTTAACTGAACAGCTTCTGTGAAGCAAAGAAAACTATGGAGAACCTCAAGAGAGAGCTGACAGAACAGGAGATTTTTGCCAGCTACTCCTCCAATAGAAGACAATATCTAGAATATGCAGAGAACTCAAATTTACCACTAAGGAAACAAATAACCCAATCAAAAATAGGCAAATGAACTAAATTGACACTTCACAAAAGAAGAAATAAAAATGGCCAATAAATGTATGAAAAAATGTTCAATATCACGAGTAATCAGAGAGTTGCCAATCAAAACTACCCTGAGATTTTACCTAACCCCAATTTGGATAGCAATTGTTAAAAGCATAAACAACAACAAATGCTGGTAAGAGTGTGGAGAAGTGGGAACTCTAATATATTGTTGGTGGGATTACAAATTAGAGCAACCACTTTGGAAAACAATAGGGAAGATCTTCAGAATAATGAGATTGAACCTACCATATGACCCAGCAATATCACTTTTGGGTATCTACCTAAAAGAATGGAACCCAAACTTCCAGACGAATGTATGCATATCTATGTTTATAGCTGCACAATTCACTATTGAACTGGCCAAGATGTCTATCAACAGATGACTACAGGATATGTACACAATAGAATTTTACTCAGTCATAAGGAAGAACAAAATCATGTCATTTGTAGGGAAATGGGTGAAATTAGAGAAGATTATGCTAAGTGAGATTAGTCAGTCACAAAAAGTGAAAAGACAGATGTTCTCCCTAATACGCAGATGCTAGGGAGAAAATGGGACATAGGAAGGATTCCAGACAAAGAAGGAGAAATCTTAAATGAGTGAAGAAGATGACCTAACTGAGGGAGATAGGAGAGGTACAGGGTGGTAGAAGCATGCATGCACACATCACTCATTTAGCCCTTTCCTACTTCCCACCCCGTTCTTTCCCTCCTCCCTTTTTCTCATGTTTGGTTAGTGACTGAATTTGATATGTTTGTGAATGTAGATCATCTGCATTAGGTGTTTCTCTTTTCCCCTCTCATATCTCCCTCATACTACCACACTCAAAACTCCATATTGACTACCAGAATCTCCTGACTTATCTACCGTCTCTAATCTTTACAATATATCAGTTCACCACACTCAAGCTGTTACTCCACTGGAACATACCCTCTACTCTACCCTATTCCTGAATTCATCTCCGTGACCTCTCACTCAAGCTTTATCACTGAACACAACCTGTCCCTGTATATACCATCAGACACCTCTAAACCCCCAATGCAGAGGTTGGACAAGAAAACTTGCAAGAGCAGAAGAGATATAAAATTAAGAACAGGGGAACCATGAGAAGGAAAAGTAACAAAGAAACAATGAGCTACCACAACCTCTCAATAACAGATCTCACCAACCCAGAATGGCAGAGATTAGCTGAAGAACAATTCAGATCTTTAATACTAGAAACAATACAGAATTTTCAGAAAGAATGTAGGGAGAGCTGGAAAGAAATAAAGGAAAAAATAAACAAAGAATTCAATGACCTGAAAAGGAACCAAAGAGAAGCATTGAAGGAAGTGAAAGATGAAATAACTGCAATGAAGGCATCAATACAAACTATAAACAGCAGGTTAGATCACATGGAAAACAGAATATCACTCTTAGAAGATGACCATACCAAAAATGAATCTATAGAACATAATTTAGAAAAAAAAATACGACAGTATGAATTGGACATCAAAGAGATCTGGGGCAATTTTAAAAGAGCTAACCTAAGAATAATAGGCATAGGAGAGAGGTTAGAAGTTGAAACATATAGAAGGAACAATCTCTTCAAAGAAGTAATATCAGAGAATTTTGCAAACATAGAAAGAGAAGTTGACACACAGGTACAGGAAACATACAGAACTCTCTCAAGACAAGACCAAAGAAGAGATTCACCATGCCACATAATAATTAAGTTGACTAATGTAGAGGCTAAGGAAAGAATTTTAAAGACAACAAAAGTAAAAGGTCAAGTGATATTTAGAGGCAAACCAATTAGAATCACTCTAGACTTCCCAAATCAAGCCATGAAAGCCAGGAGAGGATGGAGTAACATATTCCAAACTCTGAAAGAAAATAACTTGCAGCCAAGATTCTCATACCCAGCAAAACTCTCTCTTAAAATTGACAGGGATATAAACACCTTCCACGACAAACAGAAAATGAAAGAATTTATGTCTGCCAAACCAGCACTAGAGAAACTACTTAAAGAGATTAACTACAAAGAAGAACTAATGAGTAAACATCAGAACCAGAGAAACAAAATTTGTAGGAAGCAAACAACTAAGCAAAGAAGAATAAACACCACCAAAAACAGAAGTCAAAACTCAAAATGTTAGGAATTAAAAATCATCTCTCAATAATCACACTGAATATAAATGGTCTCAATTCCCCAATAAAAAGGCACAAGGTGGCATAATGGATGAAAACCCAGAATCTATCTATATGCTGCCTGCAAGAAGCACACCTTACAAGCAAAGATGCCCACAAACTAAAGGCGAAGGGCTGGAGTAAGTTAATCCATGCCAATGGAACTCGAAGACAAGCATGAATAGCAACCATGATATCAGATAAACTAGACTTCAAGCAAAAGCTTATCAGAAGAGACAAAGAAGGACATTTTTTACTAGTAAAAGGAACAATCCAACAAGAGGAAATAACAATTACCAACATCTATGCCCCAAATGTAGGTGCAGCCACTTTCATAAAACATACTCTGTATGATATAAAGACACACATAGATTCCAATACACTAATACTAGGAGACTTCCATACTCCTCTTACATCTCTAGATTGATCTTCTAAACAAAAGTTCAGTAGAGATGCCTCAGACCTAAAGATACCATAAACCAAATGGACATATTAGACACATATAGACTATTTCACCAACTACAGCTGAATTCACATTTTTCTCAGCTGTACATGGAACCTTCTCCAAAATAGACCACATTCTGGGCCACAAAGCAAGCACTAGCAAACCAAAAAATGTAACATAATTCTCTGCAACTTTTCAGACCACAGTGAAGTGAAACTAGAAATAAACTCCAAGAAGACCCAAAAGTAACCATGTAAGCACATGGAGACTGAACACCACATTGCTGAATGAAAATTGGGTCATAGAAGAAGTAAGGGGAGAAATTTAAAAATTCTTAGAAACCAAAAAAAGCAGATACAACAACCTCTGGGACACTTTGAAGGCAGTACTAAGAGGAAAATTTATAGCACTGAGTGTCCACATAAGAAGAACAGAAAATCACCAAATAAGTAAGCTAATGACATAGCTCAAAGCCCTCGAAAAACAAGAACAGTCCAACCCCAAAGCTAGTCGAAGACAGGAAATTATGAAAAGTAGAGCAGAAATTAATGAAGTACAGAATAAAAAAACAATACAGAAAATCAACAAAACCAAAAACTAGTTTCTTGAAAAAATAAACAAGATAGATAAACCATTGGCCTACCTAACTAAAAGAAAGAGACAATCAACCCAAATAACCAAAATAAGAGATGAAAAAGGTGATATTACCACTGACAGTATGGAAATACAGAGGATAATCAGAAACTATTTTGAAAAACTACTCCAAAAAAATGGAAAATCTAGAAGAAATTGGCAAATTTCTAGCCACATATAATCTCTCTAAATTGGTTCAAGAAGATATAGAAAACTTAAACCAACCAATAAAATCAAAGAGATAGAAACAGCAATAAAAAGTTTACCATTTTACAAAAGCCCAGGACCAGATGGTTTTCCAAGTGAATTTTATAAGAAGAGCTAATCCCAATACTTCTCAAACTATTTCATGAAATAGAAAGTAACGAGACCCTCCCAAACACATTCTATGAAGCCAACATCACATTAATATGAAAGCCAAATAAAGACAGCTCTAAAAAAGAAAATTATAGGCCTATATCATTGATGAACTTAGGTGCAAAACTGCTAAACAAGATAATAGCAATGTGCATTCAAAAACACATCAAGAAACTTATACACCATGACCAAGTCGGGTTCATCCCAGGGATGCAAGGCTGGTTCAACATATGAAAAACAATCCATGTAATTCACCACATAAACAGTCTCAAAGACAAAAATCACATGATCATCTCAATTGATGTTGAAAAAGCATTTGACAAGATCCAACACCCATTCATGCTAAAAGCACTTCAGAGAATTGGAATAGAAGGAAAGAAGAACTAAAACCATCCCCTTTTGCAAATGACATGATACTATAGTTAGAAGACCCAACAAACCCAACCAAAAAACTTATAGAACTGATCAACAAATTCAGCAAAGTGTCTGGATACAAAGTCAATCTTAAAAAATTAGAAGCTTTTCTGTATGCCAACCATAAATCCACCAAAAAAAAAAAATCCAGAAAACACTTCCACTCACAATAGTACCCCGAAAAATAAAATACTTAGGGATAAACCTAACAAAGGAAGTAAAAGACCTCTATAAAGAAAACTATAAAAAGATGAAGAAAGAAATCAATGAAGACCTTAGACGATGGAAGGATCTACAATGCTCTTGGATAAGCAAATAAATATCATCAAAATGGCCATCCTCCCAAAAAATGATCTACAGATTCAATGCAACACCCATGAAATTATCAATGTTGCTCCACACAGACATAGAAAAACCAGTCATTAAATTCATCTGGAAAAACAAAAAGCCCAGGACAGCCAAAGTAGTTCGTAGCAATAAAAACCATGCAGGAGGTATCACAATAACTGACTTCAAACTCTACTACAAAGCCACAGTAACAAAAACAGCATAGTATTGGCACAAAAGCAGACACATAGACCAATGGAGCCAAATAGAAGACTCAGAAATAGACCCACAGGCTTATAGTCTACTGATTTTTTACAAAGGAGCCAAAAATATACACTGGAACAAAGATAGCCTCTTTAACAAATGGTGTTGGCAAAACTGGTTAAACACATGCAGGAAAATGGAAATAAACCTCACTTTCTCACCCTGCACAAGAGTCAACTCAAGTGGGATCAAAGGCCTGGAAGTTAGGCCAGAGACCTTGGAGCTACTTGAAGAGGGCATAGGACCAACACTTCAACACATAGGCACAGGTAAAAACTTTCTCAACAAGACCCCAAAACCACAAGCAACACAAAGGAAGATCAATACATGGGATTGAATTAAACTGAAGAGCTTCTGTGCAGCAAAGGAAACTGTCAAGAACCTCAACAGAGAGCCTACAGAGTGGGAGAAGATTTTTGCCAGTTACTCTTCAGATAGAGGTCTAATATCTAGGATACACAAACAACTAAAAAAATCACAGCTAAGAAAACCAATAACCCAATCAAAAAATGGGCAAAGGATTTAAATAGACACTTCACAAAAGAAGAAATACAAATGGCCAATAAATGTATGAGGAAATGTTCCACATCATTAGCAATCAGAGAGATGCAAATCAAAACTACCTAGAGATTTCACCTAACTCCAATCAGAATGGCAATCATAAAAAACAAGAACAGTAACAACTGCTTTAAGCATGTGGATAATTGGGAATCCTAATACATTGTTGGTGGGATTGCAAACTAGTGCAACCACTTTGGAAAACAATATGGAGAATTCTCAGACAAATGGGAATGAACCTACCATATGATCCAGCAATACCACTTCTGAGTATCTACCCAAAAGAATGGAAAACAATTAGACCTACGCATGTGTATCTATGTTTATAGCTGCACAATTCACAATAGCCAAACTATGAAAGCAGCCAAGATGTCCATCCACAGATGAAAGGTTCACAAAACTATGGGATATGTACACAATAGAATTTTCTTCAGCCATAAAGAAGAACAAAATCATGTAATTTGCAGGGAAATGGATGCAACTGGAAAACATTATGTTAAGTGAGATTAGCCAGTCATAGAGAATAAAAAATTATATATTCTCCCTAATATGTGAATGCTAGGAAGTAGATGGGGCATAAGAGGGTCTCCTGATGAAAAAGGAGAGACCCTTGATAAGCAAAGAAGTTGATTTACCTGAAGGGGATGGAGGGGGGGTCAACCTAATGCTCAGGATGTATACACAATTATATCAAGGCCACTCACTAAGCTGAACTTGAGAAGGAAGGAGGGCGAGGGAGTGGGATGGGAATTGGGGAAGGGGTTAAATGAGAATGTGTGCACATATGTTGTTATCAATTTGTACCTAGCAAAGATGTAAGCTTACAATGCATGAATTATTATAATAAAAAAGAATAATCCAATAAAATTATATGATAATAAACATTGGTGTCTCAAATGTGGTTGTGCCCATGTTTGTAAACAAAATCTTTTAAAAAAAAGCTGATTAAAGACTTCAGATCTAAAGAAAACAATAAACCAAATGGACCTAATAGACGTATATACACAGTATTTTTACCAGTAACTGCTGAAAACATTCTTCTCAGTTGCCCATGGAATCTTCTAAAAAATAGACCACATTATGAACCACAAGACAAGTACTAGTAAATTTTTAAAAAAGGGTAATATACTTCCCTGCATCTTTTCAGAACATAATGGAATGAAAGTAGAAAACGATAATTGGAAGACCAAGAGAAATTACAGATATACATGGAGACTGAATGATACACTCGTGAATTAGGACTGAATCAGAGAATAAATAAGGGGAGAAATTAAAATATTCTTGGGATTAGATCAAAATAGAGAGACGATGTACCCAAATCTATGGTACTTTGAAGGCAGTTTTAAGAAGACAATTTATAGCTCTGAGTGCTCACATAAGAAAAATAAAGTCACCCAATAAACAACCTAAAGACAAACCTCAAGGATCTGAAAAAACAGGAACAGTCTAATCCCAAATCCAGCAGAAGGCAATAGATAATTAAAATCAGAACAGAAATCAATGAAAGAGTATTAAAAAATACAAATGATCAACAGAACAAAAATTTGGTTCATTGACAAGATTGACAAATCCCTAGCCAACATAACCAAAAGAAAGAGAAAATCAAACCAACTATTAAAATCACAAATGAAAAAGTAGACATTAAAATAGACAATGGGAGAATTCAGAGGATCATCAGAAACTATTTTGAAAATTTATATTCCAATAAACTTGAAAACATGAAAGAAACTGACAGATTTGTAGATATACACAATTCACCTAAATTGAACCAAGAAGATAGAGAAAACATAAATGGGCAAATAGCAAGTGAAGAGATAGAAACAGCAATAAAAATCCTGCCATCTAGATGGATTTTCCACTGAATTCTACAAAACCCTTATGGGAGAACTGAATCTAATACTATATAAGTTATTCCATGAAATCAGAAGAGATGGAATTATTCCAAACTCCATTGATGATATCAGTATCACATTCATACCAAAATCAAATCAAGATACCACAAGAAAAAAATTACAGACCAATATCATTGATGAACATCAATGAAAAATTCAAGAAGATAAACTTGCCAGGCACATTTAAAACTATAACAAGAAAATTGTACATCATGACCAAGTTAGTTTCATTTCAAGTAAGCAAGACTCATTCAACATAAATAAATCAATACATGTTATTCACCACAAAAGTAGAAATAAGGATAAAAATCACATAATAATTTTAATAGATGATGAAAAAGCATTTGACAAAATCCACACTAATTTATGCTAAAACCACTGCAGAATTTGGGAATAGATGAAACCTACCTCAATATCATTAAGGCAATATGCAATAAACCCAAAGACAGCATCATATTGAATGGGAAAAAATTACAGAAATTCCCTTTAAAATCAGGAACAAGATAAGGATGTCCACTATCACCATTACTTTTCAATATATTCCTCGAGACCTTTTCCAGAGCAATAAGACAAGAGAAGAATATCAAAGGAATTCAAATAGAAAAAGAAGAAATAAAATTATCATTACTTGCACATGACATGATCCTATATCTAGAAAGCCCAAAAATACTCAGCCAAAAAAATACTAGAGCTGATTAACAAATTCAGCAAAGGAGCAGGATACAAAATCAACCTAAAACAATCAGTAGCTTTCCTCTATGCCAACTATAAATCCACTGAGAAAGAAATCCAAAAAACAAATCCATTCACAATGATCTCAAAACCAATGAAATTTCTCTGAATAAATGTATTCATGCAGATAAAAGACCTCTACAATGAAAATTATAAAACATTAAAGAAAGAAACTGAAGAAGATCCTGGAAGATGGAAAGTTCTCCCTTGCTTTTGGGTAGGAGAATGCATATTATAAAAATGGCCATTCTACCAAAAGTGATATACAGAGTCAATGCAATTCATATTAAAATCCTAATGTCATTTTCACAGACTTATAAAAATCAGTCATAAGTTTTATATGGAGAAACAGAAGACCCAGAATAGCCAAATCAGTTCTCAGCAATAAGAACCATGCAGAGGCATCACAATTCCTGACTTCAAATTATATTACAGAGCTATAGTAATAAAAATAGCATGGTATTGGCACAAAAACAGACACATAGACCAATGGAACACATTAGAAGATAACAAAAACAAATCCACACACTTATAGCCAATTGATTTTTGACCAAGTAGCCAGACACATACATTGGAAAAAAGCCTTTTCAAAATATGTTGGGAAAACTGGTTATCCACTTGTAGAAAAATGGAACTAAATCCTTACTTCTCACCTTGTACAGAAGTCAACTCAAGATGGATCAAAAACCTGGAAGTTAGACTAGAAACTGTGAAGCTACTAGAGGAGGACATAGATTCAACACTACAACATTTAGGCCCAGATAGAAACTTCCTCAGCAAGGCTCCAAAGCTCAGGAAATGAAAACAAAAATTAATAAGTGTTATGGCATTAAACTAAAAAGTTTCTGTATGTCAAAGGAAACCATCAAGAGTTGAAAAAGAAAGCCTATGGAATGGAAGAAGATATTTATCCCTATGATAGAGGACTAATATCTATAATGTCAAAATAATTTTTAAAGGCTTTATACTAAAAAACAAATAACCTAATCAAGAAATAAGCAAATAAATTGAATAGACACTTCACAAAATAAAAAATACAAATGGCCAATAGATACATGGAAAAATGTTCAACATCATTAGCAATGAGGGAGATGCAAACAAAAACTACACTCATATTCCATTTAAACACAATAAGAAAGGCAATAAAAAAGAAGTCAAATAACAATAAATGTTGGCGAAGATGTGGAGAAATAGAACTTCTTCTATACTGTTGATGAGATTGCAAACTAATTCATCCATTCAGAGATCAGTGTGAAGATTCTTTAGAAAATTGGGAATGAGTGGCTTAACCATGCCTGGACTGTCAGCACTGCAGCCTCCATAGACCCACAGCAAAGAAGCCAAAAACTTCTGCAGAAAAGCAGTTAAACACTTAACAAAACAACAAAAAAGTTGAAAGTTACAGAATAAGAACTAGAAAAAAGAGCAGAGGACTGTATACAGTCTCCATGTCTCCCAGAATGGAATGAAGCCTGGCAGCACTGGTGCCACCTTAGCCAGGCATCGCCTGAGTTGGTGGCAGCTGACACTGTGGCTTCCAGAGACCTCCAAAAAGAAACTGTGGATTTTACTGAGGCCAGTGACTACAGTCCATCAGTGAAAATTGTTGGAATTTCACTCCATGCTTAACAGGGACCTGGCTGGATATGGAAACCACACCTGTGACTAACCCTTGTCTTCTGGCAGCAATCCAGAACAGTGAACAACACCCATCAGGACTGAGTCAATTTGAGGTGGATCAAAGACCTTGAAGTTAGACTAGAGAAGGTGAAGCTATTAGAGGAGGACATAGGTTCATCACTCTAACATATAGGCACAGGTAGAAACTTCCTCAACAACACCCCCAAAGCTCAGGAAATCAAAATAAGAATTAATAAGAGGGATGGTATTAAACTAAGAAGTTTCTGCACATCAAAAGAAATCAAGTGTCTAAAGCCCAAAGAATGGGAGAAAATCTTTACTAGCTATCACTCTGACAAAGGATCAATATCTAGAATATACAGAGAACTTAAAAGACTTTACACAAGAAAAACAAATAACCTAATCAAGAAATGAGCAACTAAATTGAAGAGAAATTTCATAAAAGAAGAAATACAAATCGCCAATTGATACATGAAAAAATGTTCAACATCATTAGCAATTAGAGAAATGTAAATCAAAAGTACATTGAGATTCCATCTAACCCCAATCAGAATGGCAATAATCAAGAAGTCAAATAACAATAAATGTTGGCGAGGATATGGGGAAATAGAAACTCTTCTACACTGTTGGGACTGAAACCTAGTTCATCTGCCATGGAGATCAGTGTGGAGATTCCTTAGAAAACAGAATGGATCCACCATATGAACTAGCTATATCACTTCTAGATATCTTTCCAAAGAAGTTGAAACCAGAAAACTAGAGTAATATATGTATACCCATGTTCATAGCAGCACAATTCACAATAGCCAAATTATGGAATGAACCTAGGTGTTTATCAACAGATGCATAGATTACAAAACTATTGGAAATATACACAATGGAATTCTACTCGGCAATAAAGAAGAAAAAAATAAAGTCATTTGCAAGAAAAAGGAAAGACCAGGAGAACATTATGTTAACTAGATTAGCCAGTCACATAATATACATGGAAACAATGGATAAAAAAAGGGAGAGAGAAGAAATGAACCCCTAGCTATTTCTTAGCTATTCTGAAATAATTTAGTGCTATTATGGAAAAGATAATATAATACCTTAGGGAAAGTTAAAATAATTTTGATTTGTTTAATTATTATGATACCTTGATAATTATGATTATGAGGTAAATGTAATTGAATAGAAAAATTTACATTCTCTAAATTCATAAACATTTAGCATTCATATGAGCTAATGTTATAAAATAATCAACTACAATAGAAGAACAAATAATTGTCAAGCAAGAATACTTTATATCAATTTTCTTATTCTATCAGAAGTAATATATAAAATAGATTTTACAGGTTATATAATTTTTCACATAGAATTGTAACATTCAACAGAAAAATCATTACTAATTCGTAATACATTTTATAATATGAAGTTACCTTAGGAAAATTTTATGACAGTTGACAAAATATTCACAGTCGGGGCATAGGAATGCTTGAATCTATACAAGCTAGAAGCACCATGTAATGCAATCATTGAATTATATTTTGCTGATGAAGTCACCAATAGTATTCTAGTTTCACTTTATGTCACTCTGAATTATAGATTCTGCTTATATAATGCCTATTGCAATTATTTTCTGCCAGCAGAGGCAAAATTATGATTTCTATTGTAATGATCTTCTATTTTACTTCCCAAAGTCAATATTAATAGTGAATGTTTGGTTTATAAAAAAGAAATTGTTTGGTTTACTAAAAAAGAAAATACCATGCTTATATGATAGTATCATGGAAACAAAAGAAACAGTGTTTTCTGAGTATCAGACTACTCATTATGTAATAAAAAGAATATAAAAGTCAGAATTAGATTGACATCAATAGAAATAGCAGAGCCAATAATTTTAGGGCTCAGTCTTTCCATGAAAAAAATAGTAAGTAAGCAAAAAATTCTCAGAATCACCACTTACAGACTTTTAAATCCAATGAGAAAATTAGCAGAAAGCTTAAATAAGGAAGACATTGATACACCTGAGTAAGAGCTCTGTGGATTTTGCAATGCATGCCTGTCATCCCTCTGCCCCTAGCTAGACCAGTAGCTATAAAGGCAGCACCATGCGCACCTCCTTGAATCTGTGAACACCAGAGTTAGCAAAGTAAAACAGGCTGTATTCTCAAATAAGTATGATTGTGTTTTTCCATTTGGAGGAAACCTTAAGGAAAAGCAGGAGAACTTACTTCATTTCATTCAACCTGAAATAGTCAAAGGGCTGGGATGACTTTGGTGTGTGTGTGTGTGTGTGTGTGTGTGTGTGTGTGTGTGTGTGTGTGTGTGTGTGTGTTGGGGGTATTGCTGAGAGCATTCCAAGGCATCAATATTAGCTATAGCCAACAACTAGGGCCAGAAATAAAGAGATAACATCAGGACCAACAGGCCAAAAGACCTGGGAAGAAGTGATTAGGAAAGAAAACCCAGTGGGAATAAAACATTTCTAGTAGCTCCCACTTACACCTGGGAATTGAGAAGATTACAGCTATGCTGGCTAGATGCCTGGTTATCAAACACTTGAGGAGACCATCTTCTAACTATGGTGGAGATTTAGACTCCATGCAAGCCATAAGTAAGTGCTAAGGTAGAGTTGTATATGAACTAGCTAGGTAGTAAAGGAGTACTCCGACACAGAGCCAAAATGCAAAGATTAGAATAGTATTCTTTCTCCTTTTTTTAATCTTGCTTTTTTTTTTTTTTTTCCTTTTTGTGGTACTGGGGATTGAAGCCAGGAACATGTGATCTCTGGAGCTGATCACGTCTCCAACCATATTTTATTTTGTATTTTTAAACAAGGTATTGCTAACTTACATGCCCTAAACCTGTCATCCTTCTGTCACAGCCTCCCAAGTTCTGAAATTAAAGGTAACTATACCAGTTGTTATCTTTTCTCAGATCCAGATTTTTTTTTTTTTGGTACTGGGGATTGAACTCGGGGGCATTCTATCTCCGAGCTATACCCCCAGCCCTATATTTTATTCTTTATTTTGAAACAGGGTCTCCCTAAGTTGCGGAGTGTCTCACTAGGTAGCTGAGGCTGGCTGCGAACCCAGATCCTCCAGTCAGCCTCCCAAATGCTGGGATTACAAGCGTGTGCCACCATGCCCGGCTAGATCTAGATATTTAAATGAAGTCTATCAGAGCAATAGGTTACTAATAACCTTGAGAAAAATAGTTTCATTGGAAATATAAAACACAGATTTTACAAGACAACTTAGAAGAACACTAAAATAAAAACATAACAGTAAAACAATGACCTCCAATAAATGACAGCAGTAAACCTCCCTGGAAGAATGCACAATCTGATTTTGGAGTTATCACATTACAATATGTAAAATGTTCATTTATTACTAAAAAATTATTAGACAGGCACAGAAGTATTGTTTTTTCACAGAGGAAAATATAAGTAAATAGAACCTGCAAATAAGTGCAGACATTAGACTTTCTGTATAAAAATACTTTATGTGATCTAAATTTTTTTGTTCTCCTTAAATCAACAGCTTGAAACTTAATCACTCATGTGATGGTATTATGAGTTGGGGTGATTAGGGAGTGATAATGACAAGGGAATAAGCCCTTGTGAATGAGATTAGTGCCTATGTTTTGGAGGCCCCATAGAGCAGCTCTGTTGACCATGGAAGGACATAGAAGGTACTGTTCCAGGACCCAGGAGGCAGATCCTTACCAGACAGAATCTGTCACCACCCTGGTCTTGGACCTCTCAGTCTTCAGAACTGTGAGAAATAAGTTTCTGTTGTTTAAAAGCCACTCAATCTGTAGAATTTTCTTATAGCAGCCCAAATTGGCTAAGTAACACTAAGTCACCTCTTATATACAATAAAAAACTAATAAAACTATTGATATAGTGTTTTCTAATATGATTTTATTGTTGCTTTATAGTCTCACATCATAATGTGAATCATTTTGACATTGGCATTGGTCCACTTGCTGGGATGGGTGCAGGTGTTGGGGTCTTAGCCCGGCTGGAAAGACCTCGCTTCTAGATGGCACCTGGTAGAGTGCCAGAAGCGGTTACAGGTGGTAACATCCTAGGGCTGCCCCATGCTGGAGCACATGCACCAGCATGCCCAGCCCGTGGCCTGCCCAGGTGAGAGCTGTATGCGGGCACTTCGTGACTCAGGCCCTGTGCGGCTTTAAGAGTCTCCGCCTCTCGCCAGCAAGAGAGGAGAGGGTGCGGCGGATGGTTGCCATTGTTGTTGTTGTTGTTGCCTGAGGCGTAGGTTGTTGGGGGTCTGTTGGAGAGGTACTATTGTGAGGAACGGTTATGGAGAATGAGAGTGGGATGAGAGAAGCAGGGTTAAGAGAACGGTTACTATTACTGCTTGGGTAGTGTCCTCGATCCCAGAGAGAGAGAGAGAGAGAGGTATAATAAAGAGAAGTTTGAACCAGCAACGTTCAGTCATCGTCTTTATTGGGGCCTCATGGTTGAGGGTTCAGCCTGGGGTCCCGATATGCAGGGTTCTAAGTAAAACTAAAAAATTCATGTCTCACCAAATAGAAAATACTACAAAGTGACAAAATGATAAAATGTAACCAAATAGAAATCATAATACTGGAAAGTCTAATAACTGAAATAAGAAATACACTAAGGTGTATTTTTATTCAGAAGGTTTAAACAAGCAGAAAGACTTATCGAACTTGATGACAAATCAATTGAGTTCTTTGAGTTTGAGGAGGAAAAAACAGAAAACAATAAAATTGAAACATAAAGGCTTAAGGGATCAAGGGATACCATCAAGAATAAAAAATAAAACTACATATGAATATAATATATATGTATACATATGAATATAATATATATGTATATAATCATGGAAGCCATATGTCATTGGAATAATATGTTTAAAATGCTGAAAAAAACTGTTCACTAGTAAACTGGAAAAAGTATCATTCATATATTGAGGAAAAGTAAAGACATTCTCAGGTTTAAAAAAATGTGTGGGATTTTATTTTATTTTTAATAGATCTGACCTATAAGAAATTTTAGAGTCCTTCATATTTAACAATAAATTGAAGCCACATTAAGAAATAAAGAACACTAATTGTAGCTGCATAGGTAAGCATAAAATATAATACTACTGTATATGACTTTTGTAATTTTCCAGTACCTACCTTTATAGCAAACAAGTTTTATTTAATACTAGCTTAGTTTTGATAGTGCACAAAAACCCTTCTTTATAGTCTTATTTCTACTTATATTCTCTCAAATAATATATATATATATATATACATTATATGCTGCATTAATATAGGATTTAATTATTTTATATATTTGTCTTTAAGTCATATAGAAAAGAGAATTACAATGTTAAAATTAAGAGAACATATAAAAATTAAAAAGTAAAACTCTAACAATCAATGGATTAAAGAAGAATATGAAAGTAAAATTATGAAATACTTTCATCCAGATAAGAAAAATGAAAAATATCATCTATAACTCATGGAGGCAAGCATTTTCTTGATAGTAAAGACATTTTCCTGACATTAAAGACATACCCCACCACTGGATGTGGTGGCACATGTCTATAATCTCAGTAACTCAGGTCAGCTAAGATGTAGTTCAGTGATACAAAGCCACTAAATTCAATTCCTAGCACCTCAAGAATAAAGTTATACATTAATACTTCTCAACAATATATACTACAATTTCTGAGTCAGTAAATTTAATAAAGGTCATTCTTATCTTGTGAGTGAACATCATAGAATCGATTGAGGACCTGAAAAAACAGAAACAGCTAAAGAAAGGCATTTTGCTCTTTTCTTGACCTGGAAGCTCTGCCTTGTCATGTGCTTGGACTGTAACACACCTCATCTGGGAACTCTAGACTTGGACCCAGAATTATACAATTGACTTTTTTGCTTGTCACGTCTTCAGGTTCTAACTGATAATATAACATCAACTTCCTTGGTTCTCCAGACAGATTGTGGGACTTCTCAGCCTCCATAGTAATGACTCAATACCTCATAGTAAATCTCTATGCAGTCTATTGGCTCTGCTTATCTGGAGAACCATTACCAATACTGGTGTCTACAATTACAATGAAGTGTTTAATTTAAAAATTCTACTAAACAATAAAACAGAATAAAATAATGCCATTTGTAAGAAATTGGAAGGCCCTGGAGAACATTATGTTAAGTGAGATTAGTCACTCACAGAAGGTGAAGGGGCATATGTTTCCTGTAATATGCACAAGCTAGGGAGTAATTGGGATACCAGAGGAATTCCAGATAATGGAGGAGAAACCTCACTGGAGCCAGAGAAGTGGTCTAAGGGAAGGGGATGAAGAATAACTCTGTGTACATATGTGAAAATACCAATGTCAGTCTCAGTACTCTGTATTGAAAAGTGAGAGATGGGGAAGCGGGGCAAGACATCAAGTGCTGTGTCCATGATGTCATTCTCAACATGATTTACATTATGATATGAGACTGTAGTGCACTGAGTCTTAACTTTCATACAATAGTATATAATCATTAAAATAAATGAACTTCTAGATGACTGAGGCTCATTTCCTTCATCCTTTTGGTACCTTAGCCAGAAGTGTGCTTATCTGGATTTAGAAATCCGGAGAGACAACTAGGTGAATTTCAATATTCTTGACAAGAGAATGGGCTTACAACCCTTTAAATGGATTTTGGGTGTGCAGTCCTTGCACACGTAATATTTGTACTTGTTTCTGGGCCTGAGGACCCCTATGTATAGTCATGTCACTTAGAGAAGTTTGGTATTTCCTACAGAACTTCTATCAAGGTGTAAAAATTACAAGGATGAAATGGGGTAACATTTTGTTTTCTCTTGCAGGGTTTTTGCTGCATGCCCAGCCTGCTGTACAAACCTGTGCCTTTGCTGCTCAAATGTTTACCCCAGTATACATAAAATATGTATGTCCCATTCATACTTAAAACATTTAGAATTCTCAAGCTGCATGCATTCTACCACATTTCTCGATGTAAGGTATTTCTTAGTGAATCTTATGCTACATCTGAACTGAAGTAACTAAGTAAGTATTAGCTACTTGACCTAACAACTTAGATAAATTGCATACACTTAAGGTTCAGCAAAAAAAAAGTCATTCACAAAAATAACTGTTTTTGGTTTACATAAGTTCCAAAATAATCAAACCTAAATTAAAACACATGACATTAGGATATAGTATGTACAGGCACCATTGCTTGTGAGAGAGAACAGTAATTGATCATGGACTCAAAGGGATATTTGGGGTACTAATAGTTTACAATTTCTTGATCTGTGATGGTTAACTGTATGTTTGAGAGGTGATAAATCATGCATCTGTGCATATATATTCCATGAATTTTATCTTGGGAATAGATAATTATGTTTAAAGTTTGTATATTAAACAGCAAGGTGTTAAGTGTATTTAGCACTGTAAGCATCATACAGAGACAGTTTGTGCTCAGTAAATATTCCCCAATTTCCTTGACTTTCCCAGCCTGCCTTGCATTAATTTTGAGACTCATGAGCAAAAAAGAGCAAACAAAAGTAGCATGTGTCACTTGTGGGATGAGTCTCTTAAGAGTTAGGATCTTCTCCCTCCTTATTTCTCTCTCACTGCCATGGTGTCCTTGGAGGCCACATGTTCCAGATGGTGTCACTACCAGATGGAAGGAGTCTTCCTAAACCCCATCAATCTTTCTGTGTGTTGGAAATGAATCTGTGTTGTATTAAACAGCTGAGTATTTTTAAGAAACTAGACTAATTACCTTAATACCAAATATAAATATTATAAACAATAAACAGATTAATAAAATCTGATAGCAAACAGGGGAAAAACATATATGTTTACTTTCTTTATTGCTTAGTATAATGAACAAAACAAATTAAAACCATAAAATTTTTACACAATTACTATTAGGTCAAAATTGTGTGCTTTATACAAAATAAATACAAAGGAAAGATAATGTCATGTGTATGCATACAATATATATAAAAAGCACTCAAGAAAATATTAATATTAGTTGCCTTTATACAAGCCATTAATAAGGAATACATTTTTAAAATGTTACATATCTCATTAAAAATAAAACATTATGTTGAGATAGGCACTTTTTATTTTAAAAATTATTCATATTTGCTATTAAAGTACCTTGCTAAATATGTTCGTTTATCTGTCTCTTCTACAATGGCCCTAAAATACCAATGACATATAGATAAAGAAAGAGTACCATGTCTGATTTATTTTGTTAAGGAATAAAGCTGGTTTTAGCAAATGATATTTAGATTTAGCAAATCAAAATTCAGTAGGTAGCCAGGCATGGTGGCTCACTTTTGTAATCCCAGTACTTGAGAGACTGAGACAAGAGACTCACATGTTTGCGGCCAGCCTCGTCATCAACTGATGAGGCCCTCTGCAACTTAGTGAGGCCCTATTTCAAAATAAAAAATTGAAATGGGAGTAGAACTCAGAGGTAGAATGTCTCTGGTTTCAATTCCCAGTACCACACACACAAAAACAACAATAACAAAAATTCAAAAGGCAAAACATTGCATAACTACTAACTTAGCTCTTTTGTTTCCTTCTCTATAGCTCATTATACTTGAAAAGTTCCTAAATGTCTATGGAATTTAATATGTAAGAGCAGGATTTTTTTTCTTTTAGATCATTCTGACTTTCTCGGAGTAAAAATCATCATTCTGGAAGTAGAAAACAGTAATGAAATAGAAATATAATTTTATAAATAACTTAATGGCCTCAGCAACTTACTGAGACTCTCATCAACCTATAAGACCCTGTTTCAAAATGAGAAATAAGAAGATCTAGTGTTGTATTTCAAAGGTAGAATGACCCTGGATTAAATCCCCAGTAACACACACACACACACACACACACACACACACACACACACACACAATACCCTGTTAGAGCATATTCTACCAAATCTACAGTTTTTTATTCAAATCTTTTCCTTATCATGGACTTAAAACTACATAACATATGTATATTACCTAACATGAAAACAAACTTAACTAGTCAAAAATAAGCTCTTTTTTATCTCTTTTTAATTTATTTATTTTTCAGCACGGATTTTTTATACATTTCTTGAGTACAACAGGGTTATGTATACATTTACGACATATCAATCATTGTCAGAACACAAATAGCACCACTTCTTCATTTTGCACATATAGCCCACATTCCTAACATAGCCTGGTCAAGCAAACTTTCTAGAGTCATAAAACCATAAACCTTTAGAGTCATATATTTACGTTCTATGAAGTAGGAGAGTATTTCATCTACGCATCCTAGGAGCAATCTCCAGACTTTGAAATGCCAATGTAGCCGCAGCAGGAGAGTCAGTATAATTGTTCATATATGCAGATAGCAACTGCCAGGGGGGAAAGGGCCCAACTGGGATCCCACAACTCCCCCATTTTTATTTTAAAATGCATGAAGGACTGTGTCTGTCTTAGGTCATTTCCTACCAGGTGCTTAATCTTACCCTTCATGGGGTCTCAATGAGTCATTCAATGAGCCCTGTCTTAGGTTGATATTGCCCTGAGAAAATCGAACCCATCATTGACTACCAGACCCTGTGCAAGGCAGTGCTTGCAGTTTTATTCCATGTAAATCTGCTTGTATACTAACAAAGGCATTGATCACAAGGCATACAAGTGGTAGAATGTATAAGCCTAGAATGACTATTGCTGCTAATCTGATAACTCCTCCCAGCAAAGAGTTAAATGAGGGCCAGGTAGGCACCAAGGATTGAAGCTGATCTACAAATGTCTTTGCTGTTTCTGCCATATTAATAGAAATGGGCTCCACATTACATAGATCAAAAATCTCCTAGTGTGATCTTAACAAATTATTTTTTTTCCTCTTTCCTCTTTTTTTTTTTATTTTGGTGCATTGTAATCTCCTTGGTAGTCAAGATGTTTACATTACCCAGGTAGGAAAATACCAACCAGAGTTTTATGTGAACTTATCAATATTTTCTAGAAGTAGACTCTCTTGGGAAAATAATCACTGCATCATCCACAGGCTTAAAGGACACTTTTAATACTGTCTTCAAAACATATATTTTAATCATCGGAGCATGCATCAAAGCTCTAATCTTATAAAGATTGGAGAACCTACTGTGCTCTTCAAACTTCTTAACTTTAAATAGACTTTTGACTATAAGAAAGCTAAGCCTAAGTCACATTATGACCAGATGATTTAGGTTAAACTCGTGTGAAGGCTACTTCATCACCTTCATCATCCTGGCTGCCCTTTCCTGACCCTTCTCAACTCCATTACATCTGTCTGATGATGTGGTGTTATTTCATAGCTTGATTGAGGGCTTTATTGATTTCAGCCACTGCTCTCTACTATATATAAATAAGTCTGAAAGTGAGAAAGTTTACATTTGGTAATGAAAGGGAAGGATCATTCATGACATCTAAAAGATTTCTTTGATGGTTTATCTAATGGGCTTTCAAAAGGGAGTCATATACAGGAAAACTCAGCACCTATGAGCAAAAATGATACAATCAATATACTCCAGAGGTGGAGCTCTAGGAATGCTGGAATCCCTAATGCAGAACTGAAAGTAGCTTCAACTGGGATGGTATTTTCATTTCTTCAATGTGAAAGTAAATGTTGGAAAGAAATAAAAGCTTACAAGAAGTGAAAGTTAAAGATGAGTATTTAAATATATGAGTAATACTGTTTTATTATATTATATATTATTCAGGAAAAGCAGAACCCAGAAAAAAGGGCTGTACAGTTTATTCAGAAAGCAATCCAAAGGAGGACAGGGTGCAAATAGGACAAGTGAAACAGAAGGGAGAAAAGTAAGGTAAGAGGATGTGCCATCCATTTTGTAGCTGCTATGTGTTTCTGGTACTGGATGTGATTGGATGGTCTGAGAAGACATACAAAATATATTTCAGAAGAGTTGACCTGAGAGACAAAAATGGAAAGCATTTGACGCTTGTCTTTAAGACCCTATCATATAAAGATAGCCCTTGAACTTCATTACTGTACCTTTTGGGTTGTATGCATCAGCACTGACCTGTTTCATTTAGTGTCCCACATCACTGGATCATAGGAACTTTGGAAATGATTAATAATTTATTCAACATTATGAAAAAGATACCTCTGCAAAAGTGGCCACAGTCTACTTGGCATGGATTTGCTCTAGCAATGACTGGCACAAAAGTTGGGCAAGGAAATTTTATAAGTAATGTATCTGACAGAATTTTCTATGGATCTTACTCATTATCAATGTTTAATAAATTATATGAATAGTCCTTTTCATAATTGATAATCTGTAAGTGACTTAAAAATTAAAGATTTTATACCTACACACTTATCAAATGTCTGCATTATAAACTATACATAATTTAACAAAATAATAATATTTTATATTTTGAAAAGTGTTAGTGAGCAGAAGTTTTCAGGAATATTTGGGGTACCTAGCTGATAATCATTTACTTGAGCCTTCCCCATTTTCAACACATAAATCCTGATGGAGTACTTATAAACATTTGACAATATAAAATATAATATCCTAGGAACTATTTATAATAACTGATAAACCATTAACATGATTTTAGTTGTAACATGGTTTTAGTTTAGTTAAACATTGTAATCACACCATACAATATCATTATTCACCAATATAGTACTCAGGGAAAATTTAGATTTTTCCTACATCTAAATACAATCTATGAAGGCTAAAAAGTAAAAGCTATAAAGTCTTCCCTACAATTTTTCTTTTAGAAAATGATCTCCTGTGAATATGAAAAAAATATTTTGTAGCATCAAGTGAGATATAAACACAGCAGGATAAATCCATCTAAACTCATTACAAGGCTCACAATTGTGATGCTCTCTGTGTTGTAGTTTTCCATCTTCGTCATCTGGTCCTAATACTGTTTCAGCTTTTCTCTCATGAACCCCCTAATTTATCTTTAGTCATTCAGTTTTACTAGAGGAAATATGAAAGATGAGTACTCATGGGTGGAAATGTAAATTCTTAAGGAGCAATAAATAAAAAAGATATGATAAAAGACTATAGAGTAAACATAGTCACTTAGACAATGAAATTATTGGTAACATAATGTTTTATAAGAAAACAAACACTATTTTAAGTGTTTCATTTTATTGATTTTTCCATTTTTAGCCTTCAAAATTGTATTTAGCACACTCAAACTAAGACACATTTTTTTCTAATTTCCAGAAAGATTCCCAAGCACTGATATTACAGGTATGCCTGGCTTACAAATCTTAATTTTTAAATATTTTACTGCTAAAGCATACTAGGAATTATGAGAGCCTTCAGTGAATTCTTACCAGGATGCTGATATCTGGTTACTCATTCTGGTGGTGCTCATTTCAAATTTAGGGTGGCAATAGGAATTTTAACATGATGATAGACTATTCCTTTCATGAAAGATTTATCTGTAGCATGAAAAGCTGTTTGATAATGCTTACCCCAAAATGGAACTTTTTGAAACTGTGGTCAATCCTCTTAAATGTTGCCATGGTTTTATCAACTAATAAAGCATGGTAACAATAATAAATATAACATAATATTCTCAGTGATTTGTTGTCATTTCAACAGCATTTACACCATCTTCGCAAGTAGATTCCATGAGGACGGAATTAACTTCTTCAAAACTCCTCTTCATATTGATATTTTGAACTCTTGCCATAAGTCATAAATGTTCTTTTTTTTAAAAATATACACTTATTGGTGTATTGTAATTACATATCATAAAGCATTTGGTGTGTTTCCCTCTGGATTCAACCCTGCTCACTTCCCCTTCCTGTTCATATTAGTGAACTTGGCATTGACAACTTCATCTATGTACATAGCATAATGGCATCCAGCATAATTCATATTTTCCAGAAGGTTTTCAATTTACTTCACCAAGATCCTTCAGAGGAATCACTAATGATGGCAGCAACAGCCTTAAAATCTTTCAAGTTATAAGAATTGAAAGTTAAAATTACCCCCTTGATCCATGGGCTGCAAAATGGATACTATGTTATCAGGCATGAAAACAACATTAATCTCATTACATATCTCCATCAGAATTCTCAAGTGACCAAATGAATTGTAAGTGAGTAACAATATTTCAAAAAGAATTTTATGGTGGATACCTTTTTGGGGTAGGTGGAGGCCTTCCCTACTAAAAGGGAGATGGCTACTATACTAGCAAGGAAATTGTTAGAAGTGATACCTAGATATGGAGTTCCTATTACTATGAGGTTGGACAAAGGACCCTCTTTTGTAAGTAAAATTATACAAGAACTTTCCCAAGCTCTGGGGACTAATTGGAAATTGCACTGTGAATACAACCCCCAGAGTTCAGGGCAGGTAGAAAGGATGAATAGAACCTTAGAGTAGACTTTAAATAAATTGGCAATAGAAACTGGCGGAGACTGGGTCACGCTCCTGATGCAGGGCTAGAAGTATGCCCTACATGCTTAATTTAACCCCTTTTGAAATCATATTTGGCTCTCCACCCCCATCCTGCTGTGAAAGCTGATTCTAAATTCCTTACAGGGGCCCATAGGATGTAGAACCCAGAGATTGGGTCTGGGTCAAGCAGCATCACCATAAGATGTTAGAGGCTAGATGGAAAGGGCCTTACATGGTTGTCCTTGTTACCCCAACTGCCCTAAAGGTGGATGGCATAGGACTGAGTACATCACTCCCATTCCAGAAGGCCAGTGAGAAAGACATTGAGAGAGTCCAAAAGAAGTGGGCAGTGACAGCCAACCCTGACAACCCCTTGAAGCTCACACAGATGGCTCGGAGGTTGTGCTGCACTTTGTTGACATCGTCTTTGTGGACTTTAGTATTAGGGTCACTGATTATTCTCATACTCATACTCACATTTGGGCCTTGCATACTACAGTGCAACTCACGGTCCTCAGACAACAGTATCAAACCTTGCCCAATCCTGTATATAGTATATGAGGAGGATTCCTTATATAAACAAAAGAAAAAGGGGAGAATGTAGGGCATTGACAGTCCCCTCCCTTCCCCAAACAGGACAGCCCTCTCCCTTACAGAAACAAGATAGCTCCCTGCCTTCTGGAACAGCCTCCTCCCTTCTGGTAACAGGGCTCCACCAATCCCCATGCCTTCTCTGTGTTACTTTCCCAGTGTGAAAAGTTTCCCCGCCTCTGTACACCTCTATATAAGGCTGAATAAATGCAGGTTCTGGGTTCCCTGCCATGACACCTCTATACTTAGGTGGAACCCTAGTCCGGGTGAGACTCAACCCTGACCTGGATTAGTAATAAAATGTCCTTCTTGTTTATTACCAAAAAAAAAGAATTTTATTCTGAACAACAGATCTCAATGGTGGGTTTAATATGTTCAAGGAACCATGTTGCAAACAAATATCTGTCATTCAGGCTCTGTTATTCTCTTTTTAGATCATAAACAGAGGAGATTTAATATATCAGCATTCTAAAGACCCTATGATTTTTGTAATGATCAGTGAAACTTAGTTCCACTCTAATTGACTAGCAGTATTAGCCCCTTACAAGAAAGTCAGCTTGTCCTTTGAAGTCATGCGCTAATTTCTCTTCCTTACTTACGAAAGTCCTAGATGCCATTTTCTTCCAATAAAAGATTGTTTCATCTATATTTAAAATCTGTTATTTAGTTTAGCCCCCTGATCAAATATGTTAACCAGATCTTCTGGATAACTTGCTGTAGCATCTACATCAATGCTTGGTGTTATACTCTACTCCTTTATGTTACAGAGCTGGCTTGTACCTTTTTTTTTTTTTTTTTTTTTTTTACTGTGACTTCCTCACATTGTTCAACCTTCAGAAACTTAGAGAGAATTTGGGCTTTGCTCCATATTGGACTTTACTCACTTGCACATTCTCCTCTCTCCTCTCCTTTCCTCTCCTCTCTGTGTATGTGCCACTAGACTTTGGCTTTTTTATGCATTAAATTCACTGCTATATATGAGCACAGTTTTTGGAATCACAAATGTATTATAATAGTAACATTTGTAATCACTGATAACAGATCACCATAAAATGTATGTAATAATATTGTCAAAGTTTGAAATATTGTGAGAATATAAAAAATGTGAAATAGACACAAAGTTAGCTCATGTTATTTTTTTGTAAAGGATGCCAATAAACTTGCCAGACTCAGGACTGCTACAAATCTTCCACTGCAAAAGATGTAATGTTTTCATAGTACAAAAATATGATATTTGCTTGTCATTATCTTTCCATTACATTAGGTGATAATTTAATGTCTACAGCACCATTGTAACAGTTGTATTCACTTTGGATTTTTAAATGCATTTAACTTCCACTCTATATTTATACTTTGTTTTTAATATCACATTTTTTGTCTATTTGGTAATGATAATTTTATGTGTCAACTTTACTAGACTATGATGCCCAACTGTTTGCTTAAGAATAGATCAAGATATTGCTATGAAGTCATTTTTTTAAAGTGATGAACATTTTAGATGTGATTACCATCAGATGTGATTAACATTATTAGACTTTAAATAAAGATCACTCTCCAAAATGTGAGAAGACCTCATCCTATCAGTTGAAGGAACTGAGTTTTCCCAAAGAAGCAATTCTGAATCAAGGTACAACACAGAAACTCTGTTGAGTTTTTGAGCTGCTTTTCTGCCCTTCATGTTTTGGACGCAATACTCTAACATCAGTTCTTACCTTAATTTGCAAACTGATAACCTGCCCTATGAATTTTAAACTTAGTGCCAAGTCATGTTAGCCAACTTCACAATTTCTCTCTCACTTAGAGTAATAATACAGCATATAAATATATGACAGAAGGGTTAGATGATCTGATATTTCTTTTCTAGTTTGAGTCCTTTTCCCCCTGAATAACATGAATGAAAGGAGCTAGATCTATTTTCAGTGTCAAGTAAAGTCATGTTCAAATATGTATGCTTTGAATAGCTAGGAACATGTGGATGAAGCCAATTATACCACAAATGACTCATTATGCTCCTTTTAAATATTTGATTCCTCCCTCTTCCCTTTCTAGTCCTTCCATGAAGGAGAAGAGGAAAATGTGTGGCTGTAATCTGACTGATGGGTTTTGCCGTGTTTAGGGAAGGTCATCAGTGTGATGGGAAAATACTTTTAACGTTTTTCCTGTTCATTGCATTTGCGTGTTCAGGAGAAAGCCTAAGTTTGTACAATGCCTGCAATTTTCTTAGTTTCTTTGAGGAGAAAGGTTATCTCTGCTGGATCATCAGTCCTTCCTCACAGTGTTCACCAATTTCTTATCAGAGGACATTATATTTTGGGGTAAAGATGATACATATGAATGTGTAGTATTTAGGTTGGCTATTGCCTTAGTCTTGTCAAGTTTTTATGACAAAATGCTGTGTGCTAGGAACCTTATAAACAACAGAAATGTATTGCCCACAGTTCTGAAGGCTGAGAAACTCCAAATCAAGGCACTAGTACATTCTGCAGCTGGTGAGGACTCAATAGTTTATAAATTAAATGTTCTTGCTGTGTCCTCATATAGTATAAGGAGTGAGGGTTGTCTCTTTAGGGTCTCTTTTATAAGGCCATTAATCCCTTTCATGAGAGTTCTATCCCCAAGCTATCTAATAGGATTGCATCAAGTTTAGTTGTCAATGTGAATTTGCGGGGGAGGGGCACAAATATTCAAATCATAACAACCCTGTATCTCATTGTTATTTGCCTTAGCTATGTGATAAAGGGACTGAAGAAAAAGGAGTAATCAACAAAACAAAAGCTAGTTAGTCTTTTTCCTCTAGTCTTAATGCAACGATATTTGTGTTGATAACCATTACTAATCTCTAACAGTTCTTCTAGTGTATTTTTTACATTTTTTTCTGCTACATCTCCAATTTTTATATAACTAGAAAACAGCATAGAATTGGAAATCTTCATTACACTCCTGATTTAATATCTGAAGATCCACAGAAAGTGTGCCATTTGAAGAGGATAATAAATTAAGTCAAAAATCATCTTAATGACTCAGGTCGACATAGTGAACCATTTAAATTAAATAATTATATAACCTGTCTCAATAAAGTGAGATAATGATGTATTAAACAATTATAAGGGAAGAATGTTCAGTGCATTTATTATTGTTAAATAGTCTCTCAGGCTCCCTTGTCCCTTTTCATTCCTCAAACTATGTCCTGTATTTTTACAGAACTAAAAGACAATTCTAAATTATGGCTGCTTTTGAGACAATTGAGTACTAAATGAATTAATATATATACATGGTAGTGAATATGTTCGGGCTTCAGAATCCATCAAATCAAATAAAATATTACAAGATCCCAACAGTATACAATCATCTGTAGACCTTGTTACATTGTACCTTGTGTTAATAATTTTTAAAATTATTACATGTTATCTTTTTGTGTTTCAGAAATTCACTGACATTTGACATTTTTTGGTCTGATATTGTTATCTGTTTATTATAATGCCATACTAAATCACCCATTTCCCTTACATTAAAGTCATCACTATGTAGTAAAATCAAAATCTCCTTTTTACATATTCCTCTGGATCTCAGGGTATGTTTGAAGCTTTAGTCTCTTGTGCTGACATTTAAAGTCCTCCATACATTTGACATATCCTTCTAGAACTATGTTTCTCAGATTGAGTGGTTCCCTCTGTATTCCATGTATTTCTTTAGATTCTTATGTGTAGTTTTAAATCTAGGCTAAGATATCAGGTCAGTAATTCTGCTGCAGTAATTATTATTTTTATCCACTTTTATTGATCTATAGATTCATATATATGCATGTATACACATACAGTTTAACATTCATATTCAATATATTTTAGCCAAATAAATTGTGTTAGGCCTTGTATTTAATTATATTTGTATAATTGACAGTTTGGTCAGGCCCTGACTGCAATGAATAATAATATATTTATTTTTACTAAAAAAATTGCTCTTTAATCATACTTATTAATCAAATCAATAGTCAGATAATTATGAAATAATGACATTTTATACTATGAGCTTTTGTTAATAAAACTATAGAAATATACAACTCACCTAAAAAAGTTCAGTTTCATAAAATTACAAAACGTACCTAACAAAGATGTATGATTACAATGCACCAATAAAAAATTAAAAGAAAAGGAAAAAGATAAAAAAATTATTAATTCTCAGATTTAAAAAGCTATCAATAAATATAGTAAATAAGTCCATTTTCTAAATATAAATTCTATCAATAGCAAGTTTTATTTTGAATTTTGTTCTTCAAACTATTAAAGAAAATATATTAACCAGTGAGAATAAGTTAAATAATTATCTTGGGCACAGTGGGGCATGTCTTCAATACTTGAAAAGCTGGACAGAAGGATTGCAGATATTGAGGCTCTCAGCAAGTTAGCAAGGCTCTGTTTCCAAATAAAAAATAAAATAGGGCTGATGGTGTAGTTCAGAGGCAGAATGTTCCTGGGTTCAATGTCTAGCATCAAAAATAAATAAATAATTATAAGCTGGATGTGGTGGTATATGCTTGTAATCCCATTACTTGGGAGACAGAGAGGAGAATCACAGGTTTGTGTCAAGCTTCAGCAACTTAGTGAGGCCCTCCACAAATTCATGAAGCTATATTTCAAAATAAAAGAAATAAAGTAGGACTAGGGGTACAGCTCAGAAGTAGAATGTCCTTGGGTTCAATCCTCAGCACTACACACACAATTTTTTCTTTAAATTTGTGTGTGTCACTGGGCATGGTTGTGCATGCTTGTAATCCCAGTATTTGGGAGGCTGAGACAGGAGGATCTGGGTTCATAGGCAGCCTCAGCTACTTAGTGAGGCCCTCTGCAACATAGTGAGACCCTGTTTCAAAATAAACAATACAAAATAGGGCTTGAGGTGTAGCTCGGAGGTAGAATGCCCCTGGGTTCAATCTCCAGTACTGAAAAAAGAAAGAAAGAAAAATGTGTGTGTGTGTGTGTGTGTGTGTGTGTGAAATACACAAAGAGGAAAAGGATAAATTTTTCATATATTCTGAAAACAATCAGTAAAAAGTCTGCATTTTCAAGTAAAATTTGTCATTTCTAGATGCTTTGGAAGAAAATCAGCTAGCATATTAAAATAGTCATGAGATCACAGTCTTTTTAAAAAATTAAAAGTCTAATTCAGTAGTAGGTGGGCCTTCTAAAAATGTTCTAGATATATGGCAGGGTTGAAATATAAATTTTCATGTTAGTTCTACTGCTGCATTAAAAGGAGAATTGCCCCTTTCTTTTCTTTCAGTTACTTCAGATCAAATTGTTGGCTCGGTGTCTATGATCATCCTGGTGGCTGCATGCCAGATTAGCAATATTGCAAACCTGAGCCTACCAGCTAGAGGTAGTGTTGCTGGCACAAGCTTCTATAGCACTTAATTTAATTAGATCAGGCTTCCATTGTTGAAACTGCTGAACACAGTCTTTTTGACTGAGCCAAGGAAGAATCTAATTTATTAGACCTTTGAAAGAGAGCTGTAGAATTGTTATTGTGGTGTCTCACAGCAACTGCAATGTTTTGAATATAAATTCTGAATCCCAAGGAAAGCAGTATTTCAGGGATCTATCTTGAGTTTATTGCTGATGCACCAGGCAGTTTTCTTGGGAGCTATGTACCCTATTATGATCTCGGCTATTGTTGGCTTGCGAGATAGAATACAGTTTCCCATTATTATTCCACGAAGAAATTTGGTGTCGTGATGGGAGTAGTGTCCCAGGATTAAGGAGAGCTACATTTTATTTCACCTTTGTTTTATTGTGTGATATTGAATCCTCCATCTCATTCCAGCAGGCTTACATACAAGAAAAGAGACAAGTATTTCTTTCGAAACAGGAGCTATTATAAAGCTTATAAAATAAATTTTAAAAGGAGCTTTGAGATGTTTAGGAGAATGCAATTAATTTTTATTGAGCAACTGCTGCATGGTTCGCATAACATGACAAACAGGAAACAGCAACAGCAAAAGAAAAACTGAATCTGTGTATCAAAGAGATTATATTTGAAGGGAAGAATGAAAAATTGTCAATATGCCTGCTAAGGATATATCTGTTTTGTAAATAAAACTAATGAACCAACAAAAAATATTTTTGGAACATATACAACTTGAATCAAAGAAGGAACATCTAAATTTCATGTTAAACACACAAAAAAGAATAAGATTATACTTTTATAATGTTTTAGGAACACATTTATGTTTTTTGCTCATTCTTTAAAAGCAATTGAAAATATTTTATTCTGGATATCAGTTTTCTTTGTACAAGACATTGGATATAAGTGTCAAAGCCTCAGGGCATGGGTAATAATCTCCGCTGCATGATATAGCAATTACACACATATTTACTGAGACAATATTAATCAACTACATCACATCTGTTTTCAACAATGTCCCATAATCAGAGAGCAATGCAAGAAATAAAATAAATATGGTCTCTGTTCCAAGTTCCTAATAGAATTTACAATCTTGCTGGATATTTACCTTAATAGAAAAACAAGATATCAAGTATTACATTACAGGGGATACTTTGATGAGTCCAAAGTGGGCTTCACTGAGGAAGTTATATTTAAGCTATTATCTGGTGGGTGAATAAAAGTTAGCTGGGTGAAACTGATGTGACTAAGTTATGTCTTTCTATCTGTATTGAAGCATGTATGGTTTTCTTTCTTTCTTTTTTCTAGCTAGAATATATCTGATTTCATCAAGGAAACACAAAGTAAATGTTTAAAATGTTGTTCTATAATTAAGTTTCTACACATATTCAAATACTTAAGACTAATTTAAAGAAAAGATGAAAGGAATGTGAAATTGTCCGTTAAAACTTCATAATTTTGCATAGATTCTTATTATAGGAAATTAGTTAAAATATTTAAGTGCTATTGTTTATTTGTTGTGTTCGTGTGTGTGTGTGTGTGTGTGTGTGTGTGTGTGTGTGTGTGTGTGTGTTAGGCCCAGGGGAATTCTACCTCTGAGTTATATGCCCAGACATTTTTATTTTTTTGAAACAGGGTCAAATTAAGTTACCATACACTGGCCTTGAACTTACTGTCCTCCTGTCTCAGCCTCCTAAGTACTGTGATTACAGGCATATGCCACCATACCTGAACACTTAAATTCTTTTAAAATAAAATTCAAAATAATTTTCCAATTAGAAAATTTGTATGACTATAAAAATAGAAATTATCTTGATTATCACTATTTTATCTTTGTCATTATTATTTAAATGAATGTCCCTTGGTAACTTTGAATTAATCTGTAGGAAAATATAGACCTTTATTTTTAAGACACTGGAATTTTGTCTTATGAAGTAGCCACAGGATGGGACATAGAAGATAATAGGAATAGAGAGAAGGAACAGAGAAAAGCTTATAGAGCATCTTCTAAACCAGAGTTTTCCACCTTCCTTGTGCTTTGAGGTTCCTTAGGATCCTGCCAGTATATCAACAGTGACTCAGTTACTCAAGTGGCCCCTGAGAATCTATTTTCAGAATAAACTTTTAGGTGGCCATGTGTTCCTCATCTACAAACTACACTTCGAATAATCTAGTTTTAGACATCATTGATATTTTAGATTATATATTTGAACAATAGGAAGGCATTAAGAAATTCTAAACTGAGTAGTGACATGATGTTTTTTAATTTTTAAAATATTAGTCTATCTGAAGTCCTTTTTGGTAGCCAATTTCTCCTTCACTTCCACTTATAAAAAAGGAGAACAAAACAAGAGATATAGGGAAGGGAAGGAAGGAGATTTGATGATGCCAATCATTCAGAGAATGTCATGTACATATACAAAAATATCAATATCAGTCTCAATAACATATATGGAAGAAGGGAAGGGAGTGAGGTGGGACACAGTGGGCAACACACCAAGTGCTGTGTGTATGTGTATGTAAGTTCCTATCACTTTCATCCTCATTATGATGTATAATTACAATGTACCAATGATAGTATAAAAAAGGTCACAATAAAAACACATAGAAGAAACTTAATCACATATTGTTTAGGTATAGAAGCCATTCTGAAAATCTACATAATATATGATTACAAATATATGATTTTCTAGACAAAGTATAACTGGGAAGAAAGGAAAAAGACTAATGATTACCAGTGACTCTGGGGAGAGATGCAGGTGGTGTGGGGAGTTTTTAGGGCTTTGAAAACTATTCTGTATGATATTGTAATGGTCAAATCATCTTCTTGTCAGAATCAATAAGATGTATAACACAAAGAGTAAATCCTAACATAAACTCTGGGCTTTAATCAATAATAATTTATCAATATTAGGGGTTTTTGTTAATAATAACATCTCTATATTGACTCATCAATTGTAACAAATGTATAACACTAACAAGATATTAATAAGAGAAATTGTATATGGAAACTGAGAGAATGGTAATATTTGAACTCCACATTTGTTTTTTTTTCTATAAACTTACACTGTTCTAAAAAATGAAATCCTATTAATCAAAAGGGAAAAGTAAAAAGATTAGTTACTGAAATCTGACAAAAAGATTAGAAATAATAACAAAAAGAATAGTGAAGAAACTAATTTACTTTTTCCTATACCAAATCAGTATAATAATATCATAAGCCCATTTCTATTTTTACATTATCTATGACAAAATATGTGTTCTCTATATTCATACATATGTATGAGAATGAAGATACAAAACAAATTTGAGAACAAAATAGAACAGTTAAAACAACAAACTTTCACTATATTTCACTAACAGTGAATATAGAAGTATAACATTTATTTTGCAAATGGGCTTGCTGGACCAGTTATCTGTGAGAATGATGGAATTTTATTGGAGAATAGAAAGAGTGATCATGAAAATTAAGATTGTGAATCAGGCAACAATATCTGAAATAAGTGAGGGGAAGTATTATGAGATAAGAAATTGGCTTTCAAAAAACAATAAATAAAATGCAGAAGAAGCGTAATCTTCTGAGCACAACATTGAACATAAAGGTTTTATCACTTTAGCTGTTCATATCATGAACCTTAACATAATGGCATAAAATTCTGGGTGCCAGAAATACTTTGTGTTTAATGTTGAGTTATTCTGGTTTTCTAACCCAACATTTGCTGGGGAGGCCATTAAACCCAGCCACTTGTCACTGTTCCTTCTCAAGTCATACTGGTTCATCTGCATATCCCTGTCACAATATCAGTGCACCACCACCCCCTCCCCCATATAAAGCAGCTCTCTCCCATCTTCTCTTGTCTGCCAGCCTCAGAGTGTCTTGGTTCCCTTGTTGAACTTTTCTTCCCAGTATCAGCCCATAGTTTCAGGATCAAAGCTATTCTGGCTGGAGATTAGTAATGACTTTACTAGCACAGTCATTCTTAGTTTGCCTTCATCTTTACCCTCTCTTGGCACAGGCAGTTGTCACTGCAATTTTAGAAAAACAAGTCCTAGAGATTGTTACACTGGGAAACAGAACCCTCCTCTAGGAGTCCTGATGTTCCCATGTTTCCCAAAACCCACAACCCAATCTTCCCAATACTTTTAGGCATATTCTAGGAAAGTATCAGTTCTTGTAGATATTTTATGGTCTGCCATTTTTGGTGCCCATCCCAATCCCACCTTTTAGTATGTTGGCATGGAGTTTTAGTACCATTTCAGAACAAAGACATCTAACTGGGCAGAACCACTTGGGTTTGACTCTGGAGTGTCCTTTTGATAGGGGTTGTTTCTCAACCAGTCTGTCTTAAAGTCCTGGCTCTTATTGGTTCATATGAAATGTTATCTTCACTTTGTGTATTATGTACAAATTAGAAAATGAAAAATGTGTGAATAACATTGTATGAAGTAAACCTGGTCTTGTGGTTTTCTCTAAAAAAACAATAAATAATACTGTATCTGAACTTTTTGAATCTTAAAAGAGTATGATTTTTAAAAGTATGGTATATGTACAATAATCAGAAGCTGGCATTCAGGAAAAATGAAGATAACAATCATGTTTTTAACCATGATCCTCAAAGACTTTATGCATATAGGGGAGGATACTAATTATGGAGTAACATTTTCAGAGTACCCAGTATAAGGGGCTAAAACAGAAAAGAGAGAAAGATGTTTTAATTAGAGAAGAGTGTGAAAACAGAATGTCTCCCAGAACATGTCCCTCACAGAAACAAGGTAGAATGTTGGAAACAAGAATTGGTTGTAATCAGCAGTGGATAAATCCATTACTATCTGGTTGCCTGGGCTGGTAGGCTGTAGCAGGAAAAGGTGGGTCCCTGGGAGAGTGGTGCTGGGGATTATAAGTGGATCCCCCTCTCCTCCCTTACTCTCTTGCTTTCAACCCTCATGGTGTGAGGAAAAGAGCTTTTGTGTTCTCTCTGCTATCCACTGCTACCATGACCTGAAATCTGAAGTCTCTGGCCTTACATAGACTGAAACTCCAAATCCCCAAGGAAACCATGAGCAAATAAGTCTTTCTTCTTCTAAGTTGTATGGTCAGTTCCTGGATTATAGCAGTGAGAATGCTGACTAAAACAGAGAGGAAGAACAATGACGTTAAATGTATTATAGAAAGAGAAAGACTGTATTCTAATTTGAATAGGTACAGAAAAGAGACATCTACTTTTGTTAGGTATAAGAAAAAAATAGAATTGAGGCACATAAAATCTCATACCAATGACCCCTAGGATGACAGTTTCTATTGCTACCTTATAGAGGAATTCATACAGCAGTAGTGTGGGTCTGGGTATAACTTTTACTTTTATGGGTGCTGGAAACGACAAGTAATGCACAAATGACTCATGATAAGAAACAAGCAATCATTCATCTCATGATCCTTTATGTGGAGGAGTAAAGCTGAGGTAGAGAGAAGCAGGACAGATTTCCAATAGCATCATATCAATGATCACAGTGTGACAGCCTGTTTGAACATGCTGGGCTGTTCTGTGCTCCAAATGTTATTGAAGGGCAGGAATGGGTCAGGTCATCATTATAATTTTATGGATGTCTTTTATGTCCTAAAACACATACAAAAGATTTAAATATATGATTTCAGATAGTTGAAACTCTCAGCTATTTTCATTCTAATTTTATCAGTAGTTTGTGTTTCTGATGATAATCAACTACAAAAATATTATATCTATTCTGCATATCATCATTTTATTTATTTAGAAATTGACCCCTAGAAGAATTAAACATAAGGAAGTACATTTCTATTTATTTTAGCTGACTCTTTAGAATTGCATTAAAAGTTTCTCCCATTATATGCAGTACTGATTCAGAATATTTTTACAGTACTGAGAGTGCTTTTTAGTAATTCTCCTCATGGTGAGCCCCAGGTCATCTAAAATTTATGCTACACACTCAACAGGAAAGTTATCAGGATCCTGGGCTGTGGGAAAATTGATAACATTCATTGATCAATGATGTATGAACTGAATCTACAACTTGTTTATTTGGCTTCACCTGCATTCCCTGACATTTTGATTCATATTCTTGGGAATATATGTATGAAGTCATACACATGCTTGAAAATAATCAAATCATTTTGATCATTTTGATACTCTAATTATATATAATTTGTACAGTAGCCCCTGACTCAATCTTATCCATGAATCAAAACCATCTGAGTGATTTTACATGGAACATGTTCATTAAAATCTTGTTAGGATTTTCTTGGGATTTGTCCTTTTTGTAATACAACTGTCACACCTTCTATGCACAGTAAAAAAAATAAATAAAAATAAAGGTACCACTTAATAGCTATTTCCTTTGTTCAGAGAATTTTGTCATGAATATAAAAGTGGGTAATGCTCAGTTGAATTTATAAAAACAAGTCAAACATATAAGATTTGTAAGTTATTTATTGCTGTGTTAAAAATATAAAATTGACTGGTCTTGATTTCCTTGTTTTCTTGTAGGTAGTTATCATTTTGTCACACACTACTTGTATAGTGCATTTCCTAACATATCAAATACTTCAGTGATTTCTAGAAAAATGTATTTTATATATCCTTTGTCTACAGAATTGTTCATCTCTGAGCCACAGTGACTACTCACTTCTTGCTTAGCTTGGTAGACGAGGATTTCATAGAGTTTGTACTTTCTTACCCTATGATTCCTATTTTGGTTCATCAAAAACTTAGCTCTTGCTCCATCAAATCATTTCATCCTACACTAAAGTATAATTTTGCTACCAACAATTCCCAGTATGTGAATGCGCTACTCTTTAGCCTTGAGCAATTCAAACACCAAGATGTAGATATACTTCTTGTAATGTGGTGGTTGAAAGTTAATGCTGTTTACTATTTATATGATTTTTTGCTTGATTTATAATATATATGGTTACATTTCCCATAAAAAGATCATGTATTAAAAATACCCATTTCATAAGGTGTCCTAATGTTTAAGTGAATTAATATAGTCATAAGAAGCCCAAAAGGAAATGTTTCCTCTATTTGACAGGTGTTCTGAGCAATGCATCTTTAGGGATTTCCATCACTGTGCAAACATCATAGTGTATACTTCCACATCATAGTGTATACTTTCATACCCAGATGATATGGATCTATCACTCAATATAACTACTTGCTACCTTAGAGAAACATGATAAACATAGATGTGTGAGGCTGCTGATAGCATTGCATGACATACTGTTTACAGTTCACTTTTTCTAAGCAGGAGTATCCTGGAAAATGATGGTAAACAATATAGCAGAAAAAAACACAAAAAGCAACATATTTGTTAATTATTATCAAGTATTATGTGTTATATGCAATAGTAAATATTATACTTTATATAACTGGCTGCACCAGCATCATAAGAAACACTTAAAGTCTTATATTGTGCTAGGATCTTACAACAGCTACAATGTCACCACTTGATAGAAAATTTTCAGCCCCAAAATAGTCTTATAGGACCACCATTGTACATGTACTATGTTCTTAATCACTTAAGCACTCCATAAGTGCCTGCAGAAAGAAGTTCCAATATAAGTATGCACCTATTTAGTTATTTATCCTTTGCTAATGACAATGATATCAGTCCAACACTGCACACACACACACACACACACACACACACACACACACACACACATGTATCTAGGGATTGAACCCAGAGGCATTCTACTGTCGAGCTACACACCCAGCCCTATTTTCTTTTCTTTAAAACAGGATCTTGCTAGATTAATGAGCATCTCACTACTTGCTGAGACTGTTCTGGAACCCATGTCTTAGCCTCCCAAGAACCAGAATTACAAGTGTGTGCCACCCAAGTACTGGAATTACAAGTGTCTTCCACCCAGCTTCAGCCTAAAATTTTAGCCATGAAAACTCCTACATGGATCCATTCCTTCATCTATAACTTATCTTAGGTTTCTTATAATTACAAATCCCTTTGAATTTTTCCCGTAATAACAGATCATTGGTTTTGTCTGCTCCTGTTTTCAAATTGCTGCTGGCTTGCATGAGTTAGTCACTAAAATTTTTTCATGCATAAAATATCTCTCTCATGTAGTTGTTTCAAGGGCAAAATGGATAATATATGGTAAACACATGCCAGAGTGCTGAGCACTCAGTAGTGCTCGATAATTCTTACTTGCCACTCCATCTGCTATACTTACTTTGAATGATAAGTCTCTGTGAGTCTTGCAGACAAAGACTTGCTTATGACTTTCATATAATGGTGATTTACAGCCAATAAACTCTTGATCAGGAACTCAATAGGCTATCTTTTCTCTTAAATATAAAACACATATTTAATTTTATGTTTTTGCTATCTTACGAATTAATCACCAGTCACCTCTCAGTAAATTTGATCATTAGCCACACTGACTATAAAAATGAAATGAATTGAGACTGGAAAGAACAATATAATTGAAAATGTGTATAATTGAAAACACAATCATGCCAAATTAAAAAAGTAGTTTAGTGGTATTAGGTAATAATTCTTTAGCCAATCAAGGGTAGGATTGCTCTGTAGAAAACTAAAAACAAACAAGCAAATTAATCAGTGTATTTGCTAGAAATAAAAAAGTGTGATGGAAAGAGACTATTGATCTGAATAAAAACCCTTATGGACAAAACACTCAATAAAAGATATTCTTCACTTTCCAGTAGAAAAAGCTTTTTATTCTTTAGTTCTCTGTAAGTAGTAATTCAAATTTCCATGATATCTGTGTGTTCCATATAAACAAGAAAATATATATAGGTGTGATAAAGTATAAAATTGTAATGCCTACCTGAATTAATCATAACATGATTTTTAAGGTGTTTTAGCAAATTCAACAATTTCTGAGAGAAGCATATTGTAATATTTTCATAGTCTGATGGCAATTATATATTACCTGCTACACACTCAGGGTCTATAAGAGATTCACTGAAACTTTAATGAACATAAATCAACCATAAAACTATGTTAGTGGTAATTGAGGAAATTGAAACAAAATACACAAAAGGAGGGACAAATTTTCAGTGAAAAAAAAAATCCCTGAGATGAAAATTTGTCAGAAATATAATATCAAATGTAAACTGGTAGATGAAACACATGTGTGATCATCTCCGAAGCATTTATTAATATTTACATAAAATCTATGTCAATAAAAAATTGTCATTTCTTAAATGCATAATCATAAAAATTATTCATCTGAAATACTACTAACCAATAAGTAGAAATTACTATTACTTTTTCTCTCATGCACTAATCGTTCTTTTTTTTTTTTTTTTTTTTCGGTTCTGGGGATGGAACCCAGGGACATTCTACCTCAGAGCTATACCCCCAGCCCTATTTTTTTATTCTTTATTTTTTATTTTTATTTATTTATTTATTTATTTTTGCAGTACTAGGGATTGAACTCAGGGGCGTTCTACCTCCAAGCCAAACCCCCAGCCCTATTTTTTTTATTCTTTATTTGAAACCGGGTCTCACTAAGTTGTGGAATGCCTCACTAGGGAGCTGAGGCTGGCCGCGAACCTGGATCCTCCGGTCTCAGCCTCCCGAATGCTGGGATTACAAGCGTGCGCCACCACGCCCGGCTTATTCTTTATTTTGAAACAGGGTCTCACTAAGTTGCAGAGTGCCTCACTAGATAGATGAGGCTGGCCGCGAACCGGAATCCTCCAGTCTCAGCCTCCCAAATGCTGGGATTACAAGCGTGCGCCACCACACCCGGCTTGCACTAAGCGTTCTTTATGGATTATAATTTGTACCAAATAGGTTTATGTACTTATTCAATAAATATTTGAAGCAACTTACAACGTACATAGAATTCCTTTTATTTTATATATTATATGCTACTTGTTTTTCAAGGGTTGGGTAATATTCTTTAATGCAACAATTAGTCATTTTGTTTGTAAAGTGTTTAAAATGATAGAATCAAAAATCACAAGATGGTATTTGTTTATCATCTATATGATTCCACATAATCTTTTTATTTAGTATGTGTGTGTGTGTGTGTGTGTGTGTGTGTGTGTGTGCGCGCGCGCGCTCGAACACATGCACGTGTTACTTGGATTGAACCCAGGGCATTTTATCTTCAAGCTACATCCTCATCCTTTTTACATTTTTAGTCTCAAAAATAGATCTAGCTAGGTTCCTGAGAAACCTGCTATGTTGCTGAGGCTGTCCTCAAACTGACAGTCCTCCTGTTTTAGCCTCCTCAGCACTGGGATTACATGCACATGTCACCACATTTGGCTTGTTTCACATAATCTGATATTAAGAAAAAAATTAAAATTTAATAAATATATTTTAAAGATTGTATTAATTATATATGTATATTTATGTATATACTTGCAATATAATTTGCTATTTCACAAGCCTTAGTTAAGATATAATATTCATTTATAATAAGCTTACTGTGATAAGCTTATATGATTTATAATAAATTTATTATTATAAATTTTGTTCATATATAGCACATTAATTACATCATAGGCTATGCTGTAATATGTCTTTATTGTACACCTAAAAGTACTAGTAAAGTTTATCCTCCATCTAATTTTGCTTTCAAGATTAAAATATCCAGTTTCTAGTGACATTAATCAATATATTTTAACTAAATAATTCAAATTGATGTATTTTATTCTACCAAAATTATTTTGCAGTCCATTAAGAAATAATATGAGAATGGTTAAAGTATAACACTGTGTTACTCCTTCATATAGCAAGTATTTACTTAGCGCTTCCTATAATATAGAAATTATACTGTCCAGGTAGTTGCTGAATATTAAAGATTAACCAAGTCTTTGAGATTGAGCAAGGATATATGTGAGGAAATAATTTGTGGCAGTTATAAAGGATCAATTTTCCACTCTAAACCTTAAGCCAAAGTTCTATTGTTTTTTTTTTCTCTTCTAAAATTTCATCCTCCAAATCTTCATTGTTCTCATTATTATTAAACAATCTCATATAAACTCCCTTTTTCAATCTCTACCACATATCCTTTTGAAAGAAATGATAGAATGATAGATATAATAACAATGTCATGATTTTGATGACTGAATCAACTAATTCATGAATATAAAAGTGCATATGTTATGAATGTTACCCTAATAAAATATATTTATTAAACTGAAGGGGATGGACGGGGGGTGGGGGGGACACCCTAAGGCACATGATGTACTTACACAATTATATCAAGGTCACTCACTGAACTGAACTTAAGAGGGAGGGAGGGTGAGGGAGCGGGGTGGGAATTGGGAAAGGGGTCAATGAGAAATGTGTGCAAATATGTCATTAACAATTTGTACCTAACAAAGATGTATGCTTACAATGCACGAATTATTACAATAAAAAAGAAATATACTTATTAAATTGAAGACCATAGTGCATAATCTCATGCTATTTAAGCTTTGATGTTTATAACAGACACCTGAAGATCATGCTAAAAGTACACAACTTATTGCAGTGTTGGGCCTGAGATCTTGCATTTCTAACTCATGTTTGCTTGATGTCAATGCCAAACATTAATCACCATTACTGTATACTCACCCCAAAGCCCATGAATATGGAGGTTGGTGGGAAAAGGTGCTCCTTGCTGCCTTGTGGGAATCCTTTAATCTCAGGTAGGTTTTCTCCATTCTTGGTTAGGCTATACATATTCATCTGTTCAGTGTTCAACATTTAAGTATTGTGTAGCAAAGGACACTCTGCAAATTCTGCAGTTGCTTTTCTGGAAAGCTCTATCCTCTCCAGTAGCCTGTCTGGCCCTCCTTGACACTTTTAATGTGTAGCACTGTCTTCACTCCATGCAGATTCACAGATTCTCCAGTGTAATAGTAAGGCTCAGTTCATTTAGTTTTTATCTCTCAGGAATCATTGTCCTTTAATATCTATTCTCTAGTATCTTACCAATGGTCATTTCATATTGTTGATCTGCTGTGTGAGTGTTTCCAACAGGAATAGAAAGTTGGTGAATACTGCTACAATTTGGCCAGGAAATGAAGTCCTAGACAATTCTTAATAGCATTTAAGAAGCATCACTATTCATAATAGCAAAACTATGGAATCAATCTAGGTGTCCATCAACAGATGAATGCCTTACAGAAATTATCAGCTATACACCCAATAGAATTCAACTCAGCCATAAAGGAGAACAAAATTATGTAATTTTCAGGGAAATGGGTGGAACTGAAGAATATTATGCCAAGTGATATTAGCCAGTCACAAAATATGAAACATCAGATATTTCCCCTCATATAGACTCTCGGGAGACGTTGGGACACAGAAAGGACTCTAGACAAAGGAGGAGAAACCCTCATGGAGCTGTGGATGGGACCTAAGGAAAGGAGGGAGACTTGATGAGGGAAACACTTTAATGGACATGATGTACATTACACAAAAGTATCAATACCAATCATAATGTCTTAAACAACGAAGAGGGTGAGGGAGTAGGGGTGCTATGTGCATGTGTGCCTCTTATCACTCTGAACTTCATCATGATGCATGATTACATTGCACCAATAAAAAGTAAACAAAACTCAAAATATTTTTAAGTGTTTTTTTTTTTTTTTTTTTTTTTTTTTTTTTTTTTTTTTTTTTTTTTTTTTTTTTTTTTTTTTTTTTTTTTTTTTTTTTTTTTTTTTTTTTTTTTTTTTTTTTTTTTTTTTTTTTTTTTTTTTTTTGTGGTACTAGGGATTGAACCCAGGGGCGTTCTACCTCCGAGCTATACCACCAGCCCTATTTTTTTATTCCTTATTTTGAAACAGGGTCTCAATAAGTTGTGGAGGGCCTCACTAAGTAGCTGAGGCTGGCCGCGAACCCAGATCTTCCCGTCTCAGCCTCCCAAATACTGGGATTACAATTACAAGCGTGTGCCATCACGCCAGGCTTATTTTTAACTTTTATTGTAGGGTAAGCATTAACAATTACTTTGAATAGTCTCTGAAAATTAGCATATAATTATGTATTTACACAAGATTTGCATGATGAACAAATTCTTGAAATAATAATTTTCTAAGCCTTATTTTGCTATTGTGTTACAACTTCTGATGATACAAACAAAAATATTAATTTGACAGTTTTTTTCTTACCTATGGATATTTACAATAAACACTAGCAGGTACTAATGACTGGAAATTTTTCTGTTGCCAAGAAGCATACTAAAATATGTTATCTAAATGATGTATATGTGCATATCTATATCCAAAACATACATATGACCTAAATAAAATACATTAGATGCATGAATTGCATTGAGATCTAATTTAGACCTAAGTTAGATAGTATCTAATAATCTTCAAACTGGAACATGGTATACCTATTAAATTTCATAGTTTGATAACTCTTCCCTTTAAAGATTTATTTAAAAATTAATAATAAGCCGGACATGTTGGTGCATGCCTGTAATCCCAGTATTTGGGAGGTGGAGACGAGAGAATCCAGCTTCTTGGCCAGCGTCAGCTACTCAGTGAGACCCTCTCAAACTTAGTGAGACCCTGTTTCAAAGTAAAGAATTAAAAAATAGGACTGGGAATATAACTCAGAGGTAGAATGGACCTGGGTTCAATCCCCAGAACTGCAAAAACAAAAAAAATTAATAATAAAATATAAAATTTAATCCAATGCTTTATCATTTACAAAATTTAGGCAGATTTTACAAAGCTAGTATAGCCTTTTATCAGCTTTTATCAACTGTCATATTAAATCTTTAATCTACATTTTTAAAAGTTTTTTTTGTTGCATTTATAGGAAGATATTTTGTATTGGTATGCACTCATTATTGGTTACACTTGTTATAGGTAATCATATTTACTTTACTTTTTCTCTTAAGAGTAATCACATTCTAATTCTTTCAAAGGTTTGTCACTTTGAGTCTATTCCAACAACTATGTTTTGTATATTCATCAAGATATAATATAGCAATATTCAGGTAAAGATATGGCAGTATATAAAGATGGGTCAAAAACTACTATTTAATAAAACAAAACTGTATGTGCTGCAACTTAAATGCAACATATTTTTACATTTATTATTCTTCAATGTTTTAGATTATTTAAGGGTAGAATAGGTAAGTAAAAATATGTTTTTAAATGAGCATCACAAAATTTCAAAAAGTGCTTTAAAATTTGAGATAAGTGATTTAATTTTTTTTTATTTACAACTGTGTCACTTTTTCTGTACTTGAGCTCTCTCTGGAAAATACAATCTGTATTATCTACCTGTTTGGAATCCTTTAAACTTAGTGAATTTAGTGTAGCATATCATATAATGTATTTCATGATATATTCAACTGCTATATATGTGATAATTTATTTTCCATTTATATATTAGCCAACCTATTAATAGCAAAGAAGAGGAAATTATAGCACTAACAAACCCTTACATTTGTTTTGATGCCTACTTTTTCAATAGAAGTTGAAAACTAAAATATTTTATAGACTGTTAAATGATGACAATGTATAAATGTTGATTAACCTAACAAACTGATTCAAGTTAAAATACTAATGAACAAGAATGATATGGCTTGTACTTCTTTCAAGTGGTATATTTGCATTTTAACTAAGATCTTCAAAATATGGGCCCATGTGTATTATAGCTAATCCTGTGACAGGTCTGAAAAGAATAAAGTTGGGAGAGTAATCTTTAATAAATATTCTATAAACTGGGGGTAGATACCTGTAACCCCAGTACTTAGGAAGCTGAGACAGGAGGATCACAGGTTTGAGGCCAAATACATCTACTTAGCAAGACCCTCAACAACTTAGTGAGACTGTATTTCAAAATAAAAAATAAAAAGGGCTAGGGTTATAACTTAGAGTTAGAATACAGATGGGCTCAATCCCCAGCACCACAAGAATAAAATAAAATAAAATATAAAATAAAATAAAATAAAATCCTCTAAAGAACTGCCTGTACTTCATAAAGTATTATCACCTTCGTTTTACTAATACAACTCCCTCAACAGATTTTTTAAACTTTTTTTCCCATCTATGAAAACATAGATAACCTTAATATCAATACAAAGCATAATTTGAGAAATAAAAATAAAATTGGGTCAGCTGGGCATACATCTGTAATCCCAATACATGTGAGGTTGAGATAGGAGGATCACAGGTTAGTAGCCAACTTCAGTTACTTAGAGAGGCCCTCTACAACTTGGTAAGATCCTGTTTCAAAATTTAAAAAAAAATAGGGATGGGGATATATTTCAAAAGTATAATGTACCTGGGTTCAATCCCCCAGTACCACAAAAATAATAAATAAATAAATAAATAAATAAATAAATAAATAAATAAATAAATAAACAAATGCAATAAAATTGGGCCTTCCTAGAGGAAGAGTACAATGTAAATATGATATTTCCCCAGGTCTCAATCATAAGACTCAGACCATTTATTTTTATGGATTGATTTATTGCTAAGATGCTGAACAATCCCTTTACAACATTTCCAGATAGAAGTTACTGGCAATAAATTAATTATAATAAAGAGTAGTTACTGTGAAATTTTACCTCAACTGCCAAATTCAATGAAATATAATTCCCTCACTCTAGATGTAGTAAAACCTTTGGGAAATTCTGCTTTCTAAAATATATATCTACAAATTTGCCTACATGTACAAATTCAAATAGCATTTATTTAGGTCAAATGTATAATAGTACAATAAACATAGTTGGAATTTCAGAGAGGAAAAACACTATTCCCAACTTAACCACAAATGTTGTCAACTTTAAGGATAAAAGATTATTTAGAAGGAACATTAAAAATGCATAATAAATGGTAGTTTCATGGTCTATATTTTATTATTTAAATTTTGTGATATATTTTTCATTCAATATTATTGAAATTTAGAAAATATAAAAAGTACAAGAATATTCATTGCTAACATTCAATTTATATTTGTTATAAAAATAAATGTTAGACATATACAGATGAATACATATAAGTGATGTTTCAAAATATGTAGGCTTCAGTCTACAACATAATTTTTGAATATTTTAAGATTTACACATAGATCAAAATTTATATGTCCAATCTCATTGCCAAATTTGAATATGCTTTTAAAAATTATTTTTAGTAAAATTCTACACAGTGAATTTTAATTTTGAATATTTCATTCATATTTATTATCATTTATTTGAGAAGAATTTATAAAAGCACAGTTTCTGAAGTATGTACATCAATTAAAGAAATTAATTTAATTAGTTGGCATTCATATATAAAATAATCATTTGATTCTTTGGTTGAAGATTATGTTAAATGCTGAGAATATAAGTGCAACTAAGGTTAAATGCACACATGTTCACAATGCCTTAATTCATTGAATTTGTCATACAGTATGTGAAACAGATGTGTGTCAAATAACTCGTGCTGAGTTACAGGCTGCTATGAGTTCAGTGCTCTTTGAGACTATATAGAGATGCTAAAGAAACTTGAATTTGTAAGGAAGTTCACTCTGAACAGATATCATTTGCATTTTCAGATCTTGAGTTCAGTGAGAGTTAGCTTGGTGATAAAATAGAAGAATGAAGGAATGAGTACTGTCATGCAATCAGAGAGAAAGCAGATTTAAATCCTGGACTGTATAAGAAGGGTGGTATCCTAGAGAAATAGAAACATTTGTAGTTGCAACATATCACATACGGAGAGTTGAGATGAGGCTAGACAAGTAGAATTATTCTGAGTCATGTTGTACGACATAAAACATCTTTAGGACTTTGGTGTTATTACTTATTTTTGAGAAGAATATAATAAGGTCATTAAAAATTTTAATCAGCAAGATGGAATTGTTATACAATTTTTGAAAAGTCAGCTTGACTATAGATGATTCCCCAAAATATGCCATTTTCTTAATTTTATTTAGTAATATTACTGATATGGGCTGAATATACTGGAGTTCATTTTGTTGGAGCCCAATTCTCAATATAATGGTATTTGGCAGTGAGACATTAAGGATGTAATCAAGTCAGGAAGGCAGATCTCTCATGGATAGGAGTAGTTCTTGTACAAGAAGAGGCACTAGAGTAATGATCTCTCCGTCATTAAGGGATATCGCAGGAAGATAACTATCTGAAACTCAGGAAAAGTATCCTTGCCTGACATCTGATCTGCTGAATCTGTTGGTTCTTTGATCTTGAACCTCCTAGCCTCTAGCATTGTGAGAAATACATTTCCATTCTTTACTCAGCTATTCAGTCTATGATATTTTTGTTAGAGTAGCCTGAACTAAAATCATCATCAATAATAATCTCCACTTTTACTGTAAAAAAAAAAAAATAAGAAAGAACACTTGTGAGTCAGAATCCCAGTCCTCATTTAGGACCAGCAATCAATGGCATAGCTTCATTTAATTGAGGTACCATAGAAAAATGCTAAGATAAGCACTTTTTTTGGCCTTGGCACAAGATAAATAGATCTATTAGGTTTCTCTCCTTGATTGCTCCATGAGAGAACTACACAATGCCATATAATTTTTTTCTTATTTCTTACTCACACACTGTCAGGAAAATTTGATACACACACACACACACACACACACACACACACATATATACATATGTGTATATTACATACCTAAACATTCACCAGCACTTACCAGCATTATCCTTCATTTCAATAAATGTGATCTAAATAATCCAAAATATAATGAATTTTAAGGTGGATCTTCAGAGTTCTAAATGCTAATAGTATGGAAATTATTGCACTGATATCACTATTCACAGACAAACATAACTGAGGCTCACAGATCTCAAGTTCCTTTTCTGTCTGATTTTTCATCACCTATATCACAAGTGGTCCTTTTTCACAAATGCTTTTAATCCCAGTACTTGGAAGGCTGAGATAGGAGGATTGCAGGTCCATGGCTAGTTTCAGCAATTTAGCAAGGCCCTCTGCAACTTAGTGACACCCTGTCTGAAACTAATAATTAAAATAGGGATGGGGCTTTAATGTAAAAGGGGAAGAAAATTAGAAATATATTCCTCCTCTCTCTCTCTCTCTTAATACCATACAAATTATCTATTCCTTAAAGTTCGACAAAATTTAGCTATAAAATTAAGTAGAAATTTCTTGGAGTGTAGATCTCTTATTATATTCCTTTAAAATAGTTTTATTAAAAATTAAATTCATATAATAGAATGCTTATACCACATATCAGCTTCATAGTAAATAACAATAATTACAAAACTACAGCTTAATACTAGATGTCCATTATTCTATGCCATCTATATCCCCATCATCTCTGCATGCTCAGGCAACAATTTTTTTTGTTTTGTTTTTTTTTGTGGTACTGGAGATTGAACCCAGGGCTACCTCCGAGCTATACCCCCAGCCCTATTTTTTTTTATTCTTTATTTTGAAACAGGGTCTCACTAAGTTGCAGAGTGCCTCACTAGATAGCTGAGGCTGGCCTCGAACCCGGATCCTCCGATCTCAGCCTCCCAAATGCTGGGATTACAAGCGTGCACCACCACACACGGCTAACAATATGCTTATCTAAATTATTTGCTTATAATTTTTCATTTCCTCCATTATATGTAAACTATGTAACCATATTTAAAGTATGTATTACTTAACTTTTAAATCTTTAGAATCTTATATGAATTAATAGTTAACATTTATTTTGCAAGTTGATATTTACTAAAAATTATATTAATAAGACTTGAGTGATTTTGTATGTGCTATAGTTCCTTCATTTTTAGTTCCACATTGTATGAAAATTCTACAATTGGTAATTTTTCCAATATTTTTTCTAATTTCTTTGTATTGTGGGAATGGGACACATCAGATTTACTCAGTTATCAGGACTCAGATAACCCTTATTTATTCTTTACTTTTCCATTTCTTATCTATCCTTGTAAAAAAGTCAATATGGATTCACCTCTACCAGTGTGTCTAAGTGCCATACTACACGATTTGAGGATGAAGTCACCAAAGGAGAGCTTCTTTCTTCAAAGGTCATGATCTGAAAGTTGCTCCTACCTCTAACACTGACTAAAATATAGTCACGTGGCCAATATTAGTTACATAAACTGAGAAATATAGTCTTCAGGTATGTGTCATGTTTTCAACTGAAGTAATTGGCTTTATTACTCAGGAGATAATGAGAAAATAGATATTAGAGGGAAATATCACTCTCTGTCACCCTATAAATTTGAATATCTGAAATAAAGCCTTAGGATATTAAGGACAGGTGAACCGATGAATACATCATGATCACTTAAGGTTATTCCCAGAAATGGAAGGATGATTCAGCATTAGGAAATCTATCAGTATAATCTATTATATTAAGCTCTTAAAGGAGACAGACATAAAAAAGAATGGTTAAAGAGATAACAAATGTTTGATAAAACTCATGCATATTCATGATAAAACTTGCCTAAAGTTAATATTTAAAAGAAACTTCCATAAAATAAAACAAGAAATTATTTTATACACTAGATTATATACTTACAGATGAATATTTATATTTGAATGTAGGATGTCTCAGATACCCAGACCTTTTTGGCCCTGAATCCTGAATTAATGACTTTCCTCTCAATTTTAGGGCCTTTCAATACAATCTGCAGAACTTTTCATAATCAGCTTCCACACAAAATGTCTAGTTATCATCAATGTCCAGCCACTCTAATCAAATATTCATCCCTTCAGCTAACCAAACGACTTCAGAAATTGTGTCTTTGGAAATGCTATTCACTTTGCTTGAACTAAATCACACCCTTCATCAATACAGATAAACAATGCTTCCTGATCCAAACTAAATTTCTCTGAATTTTTCATCTCAGGATTACAAAACTATGGGATATGTACACAATGGAATTTTACTCAGCCATAAAGAAGAACAAAATCATGCTATTTGCAGGGAAATGGATGCAACTGGAAAACATTATGTTAAAGTGAGATTAGCCAATCACAAAGAGTAAAGAAGCATATGTTCTCCCTAATATGCGGATGCTAGGGAGAAGATGAGGCATAGGAGTGTCTCCAGATGAAAAGAAGAGACCCTCGATAAGCAAAGAAGTTGATTAAATCGAAGGGGATGGACGGGGAGAGGGGACACCCTAAGGCACATGATGTACTTTCACAGCTCTATCAAGGTCACTCACTGAACTGAACCTGAGAGGGAGGGAGGGCGAGGGAGTGGGGTGGGAATTGGGGAAGGGGTCAAATGAGAAAAGTGTGCAAATATGTCGTTAACAATTTGTACCTAACGAAGATGTAAGCTTACAATGCATGAATTACTACAATAAAAAAAAATTAAAAAAGAAAAAAAAAAAACTAGGGATGGGGGTGTCGCTCAGAGGAAGAATGTCCCTAGGTACAGTACCCAGGACCACAAAAGAAGAAAAAGAGATTCCAAGAAACCAGCCAATTCTGGGAAACAATCAGAATGAATTATTTCATGTTTCCGATACTTTAACTCAGCATCTGTAATCTAAATCTCTTTTGTAACTTATATTTTATTCTCTTATTTCTTGCATATGTCCTATTTTACTTAATATTTCTTTCCTCTTTGATTCCCAGGATGACTTCTACTGTGTCCTCTGAAACTCATAATGTGTCCCCAAGCAAAACTGTGTTCTACTCCGGTACTAGCTTATGAAGATACTGCTTTCCCTCAAGTCTTTTAAGTGTACTTTACTATTCTTCTATGCCTCATTAGAATCCATCCTGATTACCATATCTACAAAAATTCTCTTTCATATATACTTATTTCAGTTTATAGTAACTTGTTTTTTGTGCTGTATAGATATATTTTTTTTATAAATGAAATGTTTGTGGTACACAACACATCGATTGGAGCCATTTTTTCAATACTATTACCTACTTATTTTATCTTTGCCACATTTTGCTAATTATTGCAATACATTAAAATTTTCACTTTTATTATCTATATTTTCTGTTCAACAATATATATGATGTTACTAGTGTTTGAGGGTATCACAAATCATGGCCCATATGACTAACTTAATTGATAAATGATGCATGTATTCTTAATGTTCCACCAGGTGATGATTCTCCTCATTTCTACTCTTGGTGATCCTCTATATTTTCTATTTTAACAACACTGAAATTGAGCTAATTAATAACACTGCAATGGAATCTATATGTTCAAATGAAAAGAAGAGTTCCCCATCTCTTGCTTTAACTCAAAAGCTAGAAATTATGGAAATTCAAGAGGAAGGCATGTTGAGATTCACTGAAATTGTGTTTCTGTGCCAAGTTTAAGTGTTCTAAGGGATATAAGAAGCTTCAGAAAGAAAAATTGAATCCAGCAGTGATTGATTTGTGAGGCTCAGGGAAAACACAAAAGAGCAAGGTGAATCATCAAGTACTAATATAGAAGTTGTAGCAAGTTATCCAGAAGATGTAGCTAAGATGACTGAGGTACACAACTGCACTAAATACTAGACTTTCAATGTGTATGAAACAGTCTTCTGTTGAAAGAAGATAGTATCCAGGATTTTCATAGCCAGAGAGGAGGAGTTAAAGCCTGGTTTCAAAGCTTCAAAGGACAGGCTAACTCTTTTGTTAGGGGTCAATGAAGATGGCAACTTTTAGTTATAGTCAATCTTCATTTATCATTCCAAAAAGCACATGGTCCTTAAGATGACTAGGATACTAACTAACTCTACTCCACCTCTGCTGGATAAGCAGAACAACAAATCCTGGATGACAGCACATCTGTTTACAACATGATTTACTGAATATTTTAAGCCCAATGTGGAGCCTTACTACTCAGAAAAAGATTATTTTAAAATTATTACTACTCGTGGATAATTCACTTAGCAATCCATGAGCTCTGATGAAGATATGCAAAGAGATTAATGTTGTTTTTATGTCAGTTAACACAACCTCCATTCTGCAGTTATAGGACAAGGAGTAATGTCAACTTTCAAGTCTTATTACTTAAGAAATATAGTTTTTTAAAGGTATAGCTGACATAGCTATTGATTCTTCTGATGGATATAAATTGAAAACCTTCAGGAAAGGATTTCCCCTTCCAAATATCATTAAGAATATTTGTGATTTACAGGAAGAAATCAAATACCAGTATTAATAGGAATCTATGACTTTGAAGAGTTCTAGAATTCAATGGAGGGAGTAAGTTGTAAATGGTTAAAAACAGCAAGTGAAATGGATTTAGAAGTACACCTTGAAGATGTGACTGATTGCTTCAATATTATGGTAAAACTTTAACTGATAAAAAAAATGTTATTTGTGGATGAACAATGAAGTTAGTTTCAAGATCTAGAATTTATTCCTGATGAAGTCACTGTGAACATTGTTAAAATGACAACAAAGTACTTAGAATACTACACAAACTTATTTGACAAAGCATTACCGGGATTTGAAGTTAATTCCAATTTTTAAATAAATTTTACTTGGGTAAAATGCTATCAAACAGCATCTCATGTGTTATATTTTGGATTTAAAATGTTCCTCAAAAGTTCATACGTTGAAAGCATGTGCCTAGTGCGGCAAGGTTAAGAGGCAGGGTATGCTTGGAGGAGGAGGTCATGTCATCAGCAGTATGGTCTCAGGGACTACCCATGTCCACTGGACCCTTCCTCTCCATCTCCTGCTTCCAGCAGCCATGATGTTAGAGCCACATACCTTGCTGCTGCCACTGTGGTTTATGCCTCAGAGCCAGATCTAAGATCTTAAACTTCTGAAATTTTGAGCCCAATAACCTTTTTCTCCTCTAAATTGTTCTTGTTGGGTATTTTGGTCATAGCAATTGCAAAACTGATTAAACATCATGTCACAGGGAAATCTTTTATGAAAGAAAGAGGCAAGTGACATGGTTAACTACAATGTCATATTATTTTAAGAAATTACTGCCACCTCCAGATATCTTTAGCTTATAGATTTGGCATGGTGACTCTGATCAGTCACCACCCAGGAGCATTCTGATGAGACCATATACCAGCAAGAGATTGTGATTCATTGAAGACTCAGATGACCCCTATTTTTTTTTAGCAATAAAATAATTTTAGTTAAAGTATGCACATTCTTTTTAATATATAATGTTGTACACTTAATGGAGTATAGTAGTTATATGCAGTGGGAAATCAAAACATTTATGTGAACATTGTGAAGCTCACTTTATTTGCTGTGGTCTGGAACCAAACCTACAATATTTCTGAAATAAGTCTCTATAAATAAAACCACCTCCTTTATTTTTTCCCATTAACCTATACTTCCTTGAACAACACCTTTTAAAACCTGAACTATTTCACTAAAGTATGATGAAATCTCTTCTCTTTACCACTACTATGATCATTATTGACAGAATCATCTACCTTAAGAATTAGGAAAAATTAGCATCTTGTGTTATTATAGTAATTTGATAAATAATAATCCCCCAAATGTTTCTATATTTATACCCTGACATACATACGTTACTACTTTGTACCTAGAATGAAAATTGAGACTACAAAGGGGTATTAAAAGTAGGGAGAATAAAATTAACAGATGAATCAAATTAAGAAATTCTAAATTGTGTTAAAAAATTATGGTTAGAGATTAAGGTATAATATAATATGAGAATATAAACTGGTAAACTGCTAACAATAGAATATGTATTATTAACATTTTCTTGAATAATATAGATAATTCTACCTAAGTTCTGTGATGAAAAGCTTAGAAAAAAATCAATTGCTGGTACTTCTAAAAGAAATATGGAAGGAAATAGGGATAGTAGTATGAGATCTTCAATAGAATAATCTACTTAGCTCCTAAATTTGTATTCCAAAAGAAACCATATAAGCTTTTGTAATGTTTTATGCACTATGTCTCCATTTATAAATATTTAATTTTGATTCATTTCTATTGCTGGTATTAAATTTTTAAATAATATTTCATGAAGGGATTAAAGAATCGACTTGCGGAATTAAAGTGCTATCCATGGAATAGAGGGAGAAACATACCATTAACCAAAATTTAGAGGCAGCTTTTTATTTTTCATAAAGAAATCATGTATTTTCTTTTTCAATATTATTATTTCTATCATCATTTAATAAATATTGCTTACTTAGTAAAAGGAACACAAAAAGCTAAAAGATTAATGCAAGTTAGATTTTTAAATGTTTTTAAGTATTTTGAATGGTGATATTGTATGAACAAAGAACTATTAGCAAAAATTAATAAGATTAAATGAATGTAGAAAGCCAAATAGAATTAAATAGTGGAGAATATTTTGTTTATGGATTAGGCCAAAGGGATGTAAATGGCAAGAAAAAATAAAATGTGTAGGAGAAATTTTTACCTTATTCCTGATAAGACATAGAAAGCAAGACGAAAATAGAAATCAGTTTAGTTGTAATATTCTGATTTGGTAACAAAGAATGTGACAACTATTATGATATATAAAAGGCTGGATATAATTTACAAAATTTGGAAGGTGTAATATTCTAGAAAAGAGTAAGCTATATTTATTCACACAATGAAATGTTTTATATTTTTCAAATTAAGTCAAATGGAAAATTATGAAGTTTTATTTGGAAAATAAGACATTAAATTAAAAAGGTGCTAAAGGATATTCTTTTATACATATTGGTGTCTTGGTGCATTTGTGCTCTCATAAGAAAATTATAAGTAAGATAAGCAATAAAATATTTTATTATTCTTTGAGTTTTACTTACATATCAGTAGAATCTCAATTGGAATGAGTGGAGAAGTAGTATAACTACTTGACATTCTTTGAATTTCTCATAGATGTTAAATTATTTAGTGTTTAATAAAATATGTGTTAACATGATAAGGTTATATGACTCTCTACTGAGTCAGATGTACCTAGTATTTTGCTTTTACAGAGTAAATGTTTTATAATTTTGCTGCAATCTACTTTTATAAGGACATTGATTTATACTACTAAGAATCCAATAAATTCATATTCATATTCAAATTTCCTACTGTTAAATACAAATTTCAGAAGCATGGCTTGTACAAAGATACATTTAATTCATATTTTTTTATTGTAGAAATTCGTGCCTAATGCACGAATAAGCATACAACTTTGTTAGGTACAAACTGTTAACTACATATTTGCACACATTTCACAATTGACCCCTTCTCCAATTCCCACCCCACTCCCTCGCCCTCCTTCTCTCTATCAAGGCCACTCATTTAATTCATATTTATGTTGTTAAATTAATTGTGTAAAATTAACACTTGAAATATAGTAGAAAATAACAATTAATCTGATGGTAAAGATAGTATTGATAATCTATTGTGATAATCTGTATATATTTTAGCAAAATTACTAAACAATGAATTCTTGTACAAGGAATTCTTATTTTTATACTTTTTCTTTTGATTTTGAGATACAATCCTAGAGAAAATGATTTTTCTGTATTTTGGAAATAAAGTTAATTTAAACTGCAATGGGAAGAGAAAGCTGCAAAAAATATTCCTACTAGAAAGGATAATCATAGGACATTAAAGACACAGCTTTCAATATTATATGATTTAATCTCATTGTAGAGAAAGGAAAGGAGAAAGTTTTTGACCAACTCCATTAATGTTAAAAACTAAGGGATAAACATTTTAAAAGTAATTAAATTTTAGGTAGCATTAGCACATACTTTATTTTTATTACTTAAAAGTACTGAGTTTGTACTGCGTATTAGACATCTTTATGGCAGTTTAACAAAAGAATTACTAAATAACATTGAGTTTGCACTGCACATTAGATACATTTTTAACAGTCTAGCGCAAAAGAAAATATTACTAAATAATACTGTTTGGCCTCTTACTTGAAGAATAAAAATAAGCAAATATAAGTAAGACTGCATATAGTAGGTAGTAAATAGTATACAAAAAAATTAAACTCAGGAAAGGATAAGAGGGCATCCATATGAAGAGGAAATAATCCAACACAAATTTCAAAAGGCTAATTCTAGCTGCTGCTCTTAGAAGTCATTGCAGGAGGAAAATAGTAGAAGAAAGAACAGAAAACTATTATAGGTATCTTCTAAACCATTGGATATCCCAGTCTAGAATCAAAAGGGCAGTTCATCAAAGGAAAATATCACATAGAACTAACAAATATAAACCTATGTTTACAACCATGAGATTGCATGGGATCCTGCAGTATGCAGAAAGTTTAGAGAGGCCAACAAAGACTGAGGACTGACCCTGGTGCACACTGGCTGATCTACAAATTGGTAGCTGCAGACCAATGTGCAAAATTATTATAACGTAACATTCAAAAAGGGGAGGAAAATATTGTGTTGAAAACTAAGTGAAGGAATAGCATGAATTATCACCTTAATAGATGCTATTAATAATTCAGTCATTCTTAGTTCTGGATATTGCTCGTTAATTTAATTATTTAGTGATTTTGCTGACTTTTACTAAATTTGTTTCACTGGAGTTATAGAATGATAGTATGTATATACCGTCTTCAGGAAACAACTAGATAGTAAAATTGGAAACAGAGTGTAGACAACTCCTCTGAATAACTTTGATATAAAGAAAGTGGGAGAAAAAAATTGGTAGTAGCTATAGAAGCACTTAAAGTCAAGAGAGCTTCTCTTCTCTCTATTTTTAGTATGGGACAAATTAAGACGTTTGCCTATTTGAGATATTATAAAATAAAAGATGAAATTTAATGATTTGAAAGATATACTAGAGCAATGTCTTTGAGTGAGAAAAAGGGGATAAAAACAAAATGAGTAACTTCACATAAATATGTGAAATGGGAAATATGGTTATCTTAAAATAAATATCTGTTGCTTAAGAGGAGGCTTAGACAGACTTATTGATTCATTCTTACATCATTGTTTCAATCTTTATTTAAATTAATTGCTATAATAGTGGCATTAAATTTATTATTATTATTAAGTTATATTCTTTTTATCTTAGTCAAAGATTAAATAGGATTGACAAAGCAAAATAAGTGAGATAAAGACAGAAACTGCATAGCCAATTTGAATCATGCCCTGAGTGATTTGTAGGATCTATCAAAAGATATGAATGTTAAGGAAGAGAGAAATATGAATTAAAGTTGGGTCCAATGTGGAAGTGAGAATAAAAGTTGAGGAGAGAGTCCTTCTACTTATATTTCCCAAAATCTCAAACTTGCCCTTTTACCTATAGAATCAATAACTTTGGCAACAATTAGAAATTTAACAAAATTAGAAGCCATGCATAGTGGTGGCTACTTCTGAAAGATTATTGTACAGCTAATATGGAAAAGAAGGAACAAAATGATAGGCTGGGAAGAAAACTAACAGTTACTCTTTGGTGGCCCATTTGTAACCACAATCTAAATTCTTTCTGAGTTGTATTAGTCTCAGCAAGTTCCAAAACAGTTACATGAAGTTAATTAGTAGTAAAGCACCTGCCACTATCCTGGTTTCCCATTCTCTAGTAAAGTACTTATTCTAATACATAAAACTATCATTTTGCCTATTTATTTCATTTTGTACATTTTTCTTCCTTGAAATATTTGACAGTCTTATTTTCTTGCATTTATAAATAGCAACATGATTTATTGCAAGTTTGATAATACAAGAAGTGATTCTGATGATTCTAAAACATACCTTACTTTTTATTTGTTTTATATATTTTTCTTCCATTCATTAAATACTTAATGGTCAATTATGATGGATTATATACTTGCTTTGGCAAAGAGGTAAAATGGTGATCAAAAACAACGCATACAAGGAATTGGAACTGTTGAATGGCTTAGGTCAGATTGTCTAAAGACTCTATGCATGAGTAGATATAACACATTCAACAAGCTGAAAGCATGTCAGTGTACCTATAATGCTGAAAGAAAGGGGAAGCATAGGAGAAAAGTCTAGAGTCTGCAGAATTAACCAAAACAAAGTTCACTTAAATGAGGGTCACTTAGGTTTTGATGCCACACAAAAGAATTTACCTTAATCCTAAATGCAAGGGAGTATCACTGGAGTACTTTAAGCAGAAGATAACTAACTTTATATGTTAAAAATGTCACCTTGACCTGACCATGGACAATAGATTCAAGAAATAGAAAAGAGATTTTTATTTTGTGATTGTCCTGGAGTATATGGGACAGTTTAAACTATGGCATTATGAGTAAGATTAGAAAGGAGCTATTTAGGAAGAATTTAAAGGGTATATGCTGCTAAGTTTAGATAATGTTTCATAAAAGGGGAGGAAATTAATTATGACTTTAAGTTTTGGCTTAAATTCATAAGTTAAGGATTCTGGAAAATATCTAGGGTTAAAAAGGATGAAAGTAATAATGAAAATGTATTTGTACATGTTGAATTTGAGATGAGTTGAAACATATAAATGGGGATTTCAAACAAAAAAAAATCACATAAGGCTTGAGAGAAAAGGACACTGGGTGTTTACTTCAACCAATTAATTTATTTGATGTATGTCAATGTGCTAAATACAAAAGAAATTCATTGGTCTCTGCCTTAGGAAACATAAATATTGAAGAATGAAAAATCATTAGTAAAGAACAACACAAATAAATACAAATATTCAGATATGTTACATGTTCTGAAAAAAGATATATTGCCATAAAATTATTATGTAAATTCTCCTTATGTAGAATAATAACTGGGGTACTAGGAGATATTGAGACCAACTAAAGAGAAAGAATAAAATGGAATGTGATTGGGGCATAGAAGTTAAACTTCAATAATCTCAACAATTAACTATCTTATTAGAGAAACTCAGTAAAAGAGAAGGGGGAGAAGTAGGGGAAGCCAGAGAGACAAGAGGAAAACCAGGACATTACAATGTCAGGAAAACCAAAGCAAAAGATTTTTCATAAAATATGAGTATGGTTATCTATGCTGAAATGTGAACATAGCATAAATGTGAGCAATAACTCTGAGAGTCCGTAGCAAAGCGATTTACCAAGAGTGGCCACTGCTAAAGCTATTTCTGTGAAATTAAGTGGTTCAAAGAAAGCCAGGATTTATTGAATATTAGAATTTGGCAGAAAATTAATTACTATGTATAGACCTTTTCTAAAAGGTGACTCCAAATGAAGACAAGAAAAAGATTTGGGTAGTAACTTGAAAGGACTATGTAGATTGTAGAGGCACTTCTTTAGGTGGCCTTGTATCAACCCAATTTTTCTTTCTTCCTTATTTCTGGTTCTCAAGAATAATAATAAACTGGACGTGGTGGCACATACCTGTAATCCAAGTACTTAAGAGACTGACATAGAATTGCAGGTTTGCAGCCACCCTCAGCAACTTAGGGAGGCCCTCCTCAACTTAATGAGATGCTGTTTCAAAATAAAAAATAGAACTGGGTGGTGTAGCTCAGATTTATAATGCCCCTAGATTCAATCCCCAGTACCACACACACACACACACACACACACACACACACACACACACACACACTCAATAATGATAAAATGTCTTGGGAAGACAACATCCTGAGAGAGAGAAGAGTCTGCCTGAAAAAGTTAGTTGAGGGCTTATCCCTTTACTTTCTTAGGAGTATAACAATTTGATATAATCTGGGTCTGAAATTTTCCCTCAAAAGCTTATATGTTAAAAGAATGTCTCCTAGAAAAGCTCATGTGTTAGCAATATATCACTGTTCACAGGTGAAATAATAAAAACATGAGGGCTCTGATATCATCAGTGGAAACATTCATTTGATGGGTGGATTTACTGGGAGGTGACTATAGGCAGGTGGAACATGTCTAGAGAATGTAAATCAGTGGTGGCATGACCCTGGGGACTATATTTGTTCCTGATCCTTCCCATGCCCCTCCTTTCTGGCTGCCATGAGCAAAGTTGCTTTTTACCACCCACTTTGCCACCATGATGTTTTTGCCGTAGAGCTGGCCATCTATGGACAGAAACTCTAAAACCATGAACCAAATAAACACTTCTTCTTTTAAGTTTTTCTTGTCAGATATTTTGGTCACAGTGACACAAAATGTAACTAACACACAGCTTGTGTTAAAGAGGGACTACCAGAGACAATCTGGGCTTTGTTCCTTCCTCTCTTGAAAGTAGGATATCACTCAGAGCCTTAGACAGATGAGGTATATACTTTGGAGGGCCAGAAAGCTATGGGAGTGAATATTCATGCATACCCTAATTCACCTGAGAGGAAAATGAGAAAGAGTTAATCAGGAAGTTCCTGTGGAATCTGAGAGGAAACTGCTTAGCTGAATGGAATTTGGGGCATCCACCAACTTCATAACTGCTTATTGGAGTCTGTTGTAAGAGAAACCTTCCATTAGGATGTACCAGCCTATCAGATATTAGACATGGAAGCTGCCAGAGGGAGACATCATTTATACTTCTTTCGAATGTTATTTTCTATTTGACACTCATGGAGACTATGTGTCCTGTGAAGTGTTACTGTAAGTTCCGCAAGTGACACTGTGACCTGAACTGATTATTCTCACTTGAGTGCCTACACATACCACTAATAAAATTAGAAAGGTCCAACTGAATGGAATGACCAAAGGGAATGGAATTCAAAATTGCACCACTTGGCTTTATGAAGAAATAGTTAACAAAAGGGACCAATCAACCTGTAGGGAAAACTTTGGATCCTCCTATACCTGAGGACCCAAAATCCAGAGACATGCTTTCTGATTATATGGTATGGATTACTTATGACTCTACTAAATAATAAGTAAATGAGTTCCACTGGGCCATATCTGACATTTAGACAGTAAGTGGCCATATTTTGGCCGACACCAAATAGGGAAAAATATAAGAACATATGTCTTAAATTTGGGAAATATTTTATTAAAGTTCTGTGTACTGTTTCTTACTCTATGCTGTGACATAGATTAGTAAAAGTGAATTACATTTACTTGTAATATGTAAAATTTAAACGAAAAAGAAACTGTAAAGCTTGATATTGTCTTCAAACCTTGATATTGTCTTTGAAACATCAGAATTATAATTCTGCTCACTTTTTTGAAGTTGTACTAAATTTCTCATATTAGGAAGTTATGAATGGTTTTCTTACCTTTCAATTTTTCCTTCTTTGCTTATCGAGGATCTCTCCTTTTCATCTGGAGACCCTCCTATGCCCCATCTTCTCCCTAGAATCCACATATTAGTGAGAACATATGCTTCTTAACTCTTTCTGACTGACTAATCTCACTTAACATAATGTTTTCCAGTTGCATCCATTTCCCTGCAAAGAACATGATTTTATTCTTCTTTATGGCTGAGTAAAATTCCATTGTGTACATATCCCATAGTTTTGTAATCCATTCATCTGTGGTAGGACATCTTGGCTGCTTCCATAGTTTGGCTATTGTGAATTGAGCTGCTATAAACATA